>VMDO01010462.1:0-57069 GCA_007922755.1 Pedetes capensis | reverse complement strand
GAATGCATTAAAGAGTATCCATAGACCTTTGATATAAATGAAGACGCTACTTTGTGTGTGTGTGTGTGTGTGTGTGTGTGTGTGTGTGTGTACAGAAGAGAGAGAGCAAGAGAGGAAAGAGAGTCTAGATCAGGTCATTAAAGACAAACATAACACTTCAAAATCAGAAAATTAGTTTTATTAATAATGAGACTATTCTTAAGCATTTACTAAATGCCAGACAGTATCCTCGGCACTTTCCATGAAGTAGCTTATGAAATCCTCAGAAGACCATCCTGAGGAGTAAATACAATTATTATCCCCATTTTACAGGTGACAGGGAGGATAACAGGCGTAACTTGCCCAAGGTCATGCAGCCAATAAGTAGTAGAGTAAGCATTCAAACCTAGGCAATCTGACTTCAGAGCCTGCCTTCTTAACCACGGTGCTGTATTGCTTTCTGTTTGATTGTGTCCATATGGTGACAGAAGCTTAGTGACCTCAAACGTTTGCCTCAGGCTTTTGTCTAAATTTAAGCTTCAGTAAGCCAGTGTCTCCTGGAGGGTCAGGCCTCTTTCCAGCGGTGCAGGTTGATGAAGGTGGGGGTAGAAGTACAGAAGATAAGAGAGGAAAATCTGCACAGGATTCTTTTTCTCAAAGAGTCAAACACATATTTCTACAACTAGAATTTTTTGCCTTCAAATCATGACTAGAAAATAAAAGCTTTTCTTTAATAATTTCAAATAAATGTCCTCTAAATATCTAGCCTAGTAAGAGAGATGAATGAAAACTGAGTTACTATAGTTCTATTGTGATTTAGATTTCTCTCTCCCCTCCTCTCATCTCCATCAAACATTTAATGACCCACAGACAAACCCTGGTTGACATTGTCTCTCCTTTCTTCCTTAACTGCTTCATGCAAGGCTATCTTATCTCCCGTACTCTCTTTGCCCCCAACTCCCATCCCCCGAATTCACTGCCTTTGCCCTTCATGCTCTACACCCAGGAGGAGCAGGACCTCTGTGGGGTCGCACTCCCCAGTCCCTCACCCTCTGGCTTCCAATGGTTCAGCAGAAGGTAGAGGGAAGAAGCAGAGACTGGAGTGCTTCTTCCCTGCTTTGGTGCCATGTTTTTGTAGTAGCTGCCCAGCACTCTCCCACATAGCTCCAGCACTTGATGGAATCAGGTGACACTTTCTTCACCTTGCTCTTGCACGTCTAGGGAAATGGAGGTCTCACCATTCTTGTTAATCCCTGGGTGCCTCTCCATGCCTCTTGTTTCCCTTAACGCTGCCCACATATTTTTAAATAGTCCTTTTAGTAAGTTATTTTCAGTACACTGTTTTGAGTACAACACAGTTTCCTCCTTGGGACTCTGCCTGATATATTTTTCTTCTAGTGATCTTCCAAATTTCTTGAAGGCATAGAAACGACCTAGACTTCCAAGTATGTACAAGATTATATAGGGTTCAAGTAGATTGTTGCACAAATCAGATTATGAGATTTCATTACTTTATTTCCAACATGTTTCAGGGGAGCAAGACTCTGAGTGTGACATTGCACTCTGAGGTATGCATACACCTGGGATAGTTCTTCAAGCTTTATTATGGCTTGAATGAAACCCCACTCTTTGCCTGAGCCTCTAATTATCAAACAAAATCATGGTTACTAAACTAGTTTCCTACGTAACTTGGCCCAGAGAAAGGTATACTTGGAGAGTGGGCACCAACATTTTATTTTATTTTATTTTATTTTATTTTATTTTATTCCAGTACTAGGGGGATGAACCCAGGGTTTGGCACACACTTTACAAGCCCCCTGCCACTGAACTGCACCCTGAGCCCCTTTATTATTTTTTATTTGTGACAGGGTCTCATTAAGTTAGACAGGCTGCCTCTGGCCTTGAACCTTCAATCCTTCTGCCTCAGCCTTCCAAGTCCCTGGGATTATAAACCTGTGCCACCACACCCAGCTGGGCACCAACATTTTAGACACTGAAAAAAAATACTCTTATATTGGTCAAATGGATTTTTTTTTTTTTTTTGAGGTACTTGGGAACTGACTCCAGCCTTGCACATACTTTGCAAGTGCTCTGCAACTGGACTGCTCCCCAAGCCCATTTATTTATTTTTTGAGTCAGAGTCTCACTGAGTTACATAGGGTGGCTCTGGTCTCCAACTCTTGATCCTCCTAGCTCTGCCTCCTGAATAGCTGGGATTACACTACACCTGGATTTTTTTTTAAAGAAAGAAAAGCTGGGATTACACCACACCAAGTGGATTTTTTTTTTTAAGAAAGAAAAGGAAAAGAATATAGTTTCCTATCTTCCCCTTTTCACACACACACCCTAACTTTTCCTTTCCTGGTTTCATTATTCCACTATGCTTTTTTTTTTCTCTTATGGGTTCCATAATGCTAAAATGAAGATTGCTGTTTCCAGATCTATAAACTAATCTGTATCCATTCTCTGATACTGTATCCACACTTGTTTCTCTCCCTGTTTTAATAGAAGAATCATTCTTCTTGTCAAAGACTAGCTCCTCTCTTGGTGCTCTTACGCCCATCCCTCTTGTTTTAGGAAGGGTTTCCATTCTTCACTTATCTCTTTTCTCCTGTGACAATTTCTTCCTTCCTTTCAGGACATTACTATTAACATATAAGCATGTTCTAGGATCTCCTGTTTTAGTAAAAACCCTCCCTTGACTCCACTGCCCCACCTAGTGCTTCATTTTTCTATTCCTCTGGACGGCAAAAACTTTTTGAAGAAGTCGTTTGTACTGGTTGTCACCACTTCCTTACCTTTCACTGACTCTATTATGACTTCCTTCCAGGAAGCCATCATTCCACTGAAACAGCTTTAATCAAGGTTGTCAGTGACCTCTATGTGGCTGAATTCTATTTCTATTTCTCATCTTAGACTCTTATAATTATTCAACACAGTTGATCTGTCCCTTTAAAAAATCTTTTCCTCTCTTGGCTTCTATGACACTATTCTCTCAGTCTCCTTTCCCAACTCCTCCTCCTGTATTCAGCCTCTTGATGTTGGCTAAGTTCCAGACTATGGAGCACTTGAAATATGGTTAGTATGAACTGAGATATGCTGCAAGTAGAAAAATCATTCTGGATTTCAAAGGCTTAGTATGAAAGAAAGAATATAAAATACCTTATTAATAATTTTATGTGTACATGTTGATATAATATTTGGATATATTGGATTATTAAAATTAATTTTATCTTTTTTTCTTTTTTAAACTAGAAAATTTTAAATTACATATGTAGCTCCCATATGTGGCTCATCCATATATCCATTAAAACAGTACTATTCTAGGTTCTTATCTCTATCAACCTTCTCTTTTCATCATCTCCTCTAGTTTCACACCTTTAAATATCATCTAGCTATTGACTGTCAAATTTAGATAACTAACTCTGACCTCTCATTTGAAGTTTGGACTTACCTACCTACCTAGTAATTGAATTTCTATTTGTGCATCTAATAGGCATCTCTGTATTAATGAACCGTAAGTGGAATTTTCTATTTCCTCTAGCCTTTTTGTCTCATCAGATCTCAAATGCTAAGCAGGATTGGGCCTGGTTAGTACTTGGATAGGAGACCCTTTAGTAATACCAGGTTCTATTGCCTTGGGAAAAGGACCCAACAACCCACTCCTGAAACAATCAGCCACCAAAACCATTAAGAATAGCAGAAAATCACTGACAATAGTGCTGAACATGACATAGTGTCAGGTAGTGTTTCATTTTGTTGTGCATGGGATTGCTGAGTGAAACCTGACTTCACGGCCCCTAACAACAACTAGCCCTCTAGTATTACTTACTGAGTCTCTAATCTCAATCAAAGATGCCATCATCTGTTCAGTTGCTCAAGATCAAAAATCAGGCCATCCTGATTTTTCTATTTCCCTCACCCACTTCAACTAATCTTCCAGCAAGTCCTGTTGGTTCCACCTTCAAATTGTACGTTGAGTTGCATCATTTTTTCTTCTTCATCTGCACTGCCACTACCCAAGTCTAAGCCACTATCATCTCTTAGTTAGATACTGTAACAGCTTTCTAACTGGTCTCTTCAATTCTGCTGTTGCAGCTTTCTGGTCTCTGTTTCATATCTCTTTAAAATATAAATATAAGTCAGGTTGTGTCATTTCTCTATTTAAACCCTTCCCACTTACTTAGAATAAAACCAAACCTATTGTAGCTTGCAAGGCACAGCATGAGTCTGATCACTACTTATTTCCTCCAACTCATCTCATGCCACTCTTCCTCCTTGCTGTAACAGTCTGTAATCTCACTGACCTTCTTTCCATGCTTTGATCATGTCTGGCTTATTATTGCTTCAGGCCTTTGGTATGGTATTCTTCTTTCTACCTTAATTGCTCTGCTCCCAGAGTCATGTATGACAGATTCCTCTTCATTCTTCAGGTCTTAGCTCAAACATAATCTCCTTAGAACTGCTTGCAAGTAACAACCTATCTTAGTCATTTTCAGTCCACTCACACTTTCTCTCACTGAAATGTTTTTTATTAGTTTCCTTTTTAGTGTCTGTCTCTGTTTAATAGTGTGAATTCTTCAAGAGCAAGGAACTTAATGTATCTTATTTGTCACTGCATTCTCAGCATCTGGTATAAAGCTTAATCCAGAGTAGGCACAAAAATATTTTTGAATGATAAATTCCAAAATAATTTTTTTTCCAGCACTAAAGGTTTGAACCCAGGGACTCATGCTAGCCAAATGCTCTATCAGCTAACTATATCCCCAGACCCCTAAATGATTTTTTTCTGGTCCTTGGGGGTTGAACCTAGGGCCTGGCACATACCTTTGCAAGCACTCTACCACTGATCTGCAACCCCAAACCTTTTTATTTTTTATTTTGAGACAGAATCTCAGTAAATTGCACAAGTTTGCCTCTGTCCTTGAACTTTCAGTCTTCCTGCCTCTGTCTCCAGAGTCTCTGGGATTACAGGCATGTGCCATCATGCCCAGCTCCGAATTCATTTTTTAAAAGAAAAAAATGAATAAAAACATTTTTGGAATGGATAGAGTCACATTGAAATGAATAATAAGAGATGCCTTAGAAACTTAGGCATAATATAAAGACTTATACATTAGGCTCTAACAAGTGTTAGTGTAAAGAGTTATACATTATTAGGCCCTTAGTATGATCAAGTTTGTTCTATCGGCAAATTGTGAGGACCTAGTGTTTGCAGAGCACACTGTCCCTGTCTTTAAACTTGGAAGAACTGAGAAAGCAGTGGTATATGAGCCACTAAAAGGCAAAGGAAAAGGATGATCTTAAAGGAGAAAATGGTGTGTGTATGTGTGGGTGGGTAGGGGGTAATCCAGGGCAAATGCTGGATCAACAGATAATATCCTCCCTGAGTAATTTTGCCTAGATTTTATCCTTAATGGAAACCAAGGGCTATTATTTCTTTTAGCATCTGGGTCAGTGCTATTCATAGTAGATTTTCAACAAATGCTTTTTGGTGGAATGGACAAATAAATTTATGAATTGTAAAGAAAACTCAGGAAAGGTAAAGTCTTAAAATTAGTGACATTGGATGATACTGGACATATCTAGGAACCCAATGAAAAAGAATGCACATAAGCTGAAAATAAAGAAATAGAAATCTGGTGGAACTGGATATTTAAAGGTACACTAGGCTGAGAATTTGGGAATAAGAGAATACTTTCTTCTTGTCCTGCTTCACGCCCCCAGAGTTGAATCAGTTTCAGAGTTCCTGTTGACCTCAGGAGAAGAGTCCAGATACACAAATCAGGAAAACAGCATGGGGGGGGGGGCGGCAAATCTTTGAAAGTTTAACAGCAAAAACATCCATCTTGAGGACATCTCATTTTTCCCAATCCAAGTTAGATACGCTATAACATATCAACAAGCAAAAGAAAACTAATGGTGGTGTCATGTGTAAATGTATTATCTGGTTGCAATAATACAGAACAGCTACATCTATGTCCACAATGTATTTCTTCTGTGATCTATTTTAGGGAGCTTCTGGATTTGAAGCTAAAAGTGATATCTGGAAAAGAGATAATAATTTGTGCTCACATAGCATTTTTTATCCAAAGCCCTCAAAGCACTGTACAAAGAAATAAGTATTATTATCCCAGATGGAGCAAGTCAGACAGAGGGGTTGCTGCCCTTGTCAGCAAATTGGGAAGTGGAAGCCCCCAGACTCAGAATGTGTTCTGAGCCCTATACTATAAATTATTGAATCATGGCCTCTTTTGATTGGGAGGTGGACCTACCAATGATGAGATATTTTTAATAAAATGCAGGATCAGTCTCCAATCTTAACAATTTTAGCTTGTGTCCAAAATATATGAAAATGAGTGCTTTTAAACTTGCTGAATTTTGGGCAATGTGGCTACTTAAAATAAGAAAAGTGGTTATGGGCCAGGCACAATGGCACAGGCCTGTAATCTCAGCAACTCAGGTGGCAGAAGCAGGAGGATCACAAGTTTGAGGCCAGGGGCAGCCTGCACAATTTAGTAAGACCCTGTCTCAAGATAAAAAATTAAGGAGGGCTGAGGATGCAATTCAGTGGTAGAGAGCTTGCAGAAGTATGTATGAGGGCCTAGGTTCAACACCTGAGGAAAGACAGAGAGAAGGGGAGAGAGAGAGAGAGAGAGAGAGAGAGAGAGAGAGAGAGAGGAAGCAAGAAAAGTGATTATGATTGTCAGACTAATAAGGGCTAAGGTCCTGAGTGTTATTCTAAGTGGGCGATATATATTATTTAAGATCCATAACAAATTTAATGAGAAAGAAATTTTCATAATTTTACTCATTTTATAGTTGAAGAGAGAGAGAGAGAGAGGGAGAGAGAGAGAGAGAGAGAGAATTAAGGAGGCCAAAATGTCAGTTAAGCAACTGGAAGAACTGGAATTCAGATGGTGGCAGTTTGACTCCATTGTACTCACTCTTAGCCAGTTACTCTGTGCCAGGTACTGTGTGAAACATTCTTCATTAGTTATTTCATTTAATCTTCACCAAATCCCAAAGAGGTAGATATATTATTATCCCAATTTTATGGAGGGTGGGAAACTAAGGCTTAGAAAGGCAAAGTGACTTGCCCAAGTTTACATGCCAGGAAGGGCAGAGCCAAGATTTTGAAAAGTAGACAAAAGAGCACTGGGCAAGGACTCACGGTTTGGGGGCTGTTCCTGCCACAAACTGGGCCACTTGACCTTAAGCCAATCAATGAATTTCTATGATCTCAACATCTTCCCCTGTAAAAAGAGGGCACTGGGCAGCATTGGTGCTAAAGTCATGCCCAGTGCTAGAATTTTGATGCTCAATATATTTTTATTTAGTCCCTTGTTTGAAAATCCTTGGAGGAAAAGAAATTAACCACACAGAACCTGAAAGTGACTCTGGAAGCCAAATTTAGAAAACAGATCTTGAAAGAAAAAAAAAAACAAACAAGTTTACAAAATGTCTTTATTTAGAAAGTGAGACTGTCCTGCAAAGGTCTGGCTTGATTTGGAAGACTCAATGACCAGGTGCAGGCCACACATCTCTTTTGCCTAGCCAGTTCTCCTGGATGCAGTGAGCCACATAACCAGTAACCTGGGTCAGTGGTCGTTTTTGCCTGGTAAACTGGCCAAAATTGGAAGAAGCCCATCTTGTGTGGGAGGGATCTGAGAGAAGCAGCCAAGCTTTTCATGTGGGTGTTCTATCTTGAATTCAGAATGTCTATACCATTCTGTCTACTTCTGTTTTTGTTCTTAGTGATTATTATATAGTGACACAGCCCACTGCTACCATGAACCAGTTTTTTTTTTTTTTTCTCTCTCTCTCTCACAACCTTCTGGTAAGCTACAGGGTGGCGAACAGGACTGGCTTCCATGTTTAAGTGTGGTTCTCTTAGAAAGTGTGAGTTTGAGTTTGTGACAAATTTTGGCAGGAAAGTTCTCTGTAGCTTTGTGATCTTGGGAAAGTCACTTACAGTCTCTTAATGTCTCCATATTCCTTATTGTTTCATAAACTGATGTTTATTCTACTTAGTCTCCAGTGTTCTGATATTTCAAATAGTATGACATTTTGTGGATGTAGTCTGGAGATATCAGAGACCTCCAAGATAACAATGAAAGGGAGGCTGGTAGAATGCCTCTCATCCAGAGAGAGCCGGTGCTAGTGTATGTGAACCAAGTACTTTGGTGAGGAGTAGTCCTAAATAAGGGTCCTAAATCTGTCTATCATTTGGCCAGTTATTAAACCTCTATAAATCTTTTCAATTTATAAAATGCAAAATTGTTAAGGCATAGAAATAATAAACGCAAAGCTTCTGACACAGAACACACCTTCAGTAACTGGCAGCTATTGTTATTTTTATTATCAATTATTATCATATTATTGAAATATGATGCGGAGTTAGGATATCCAGAATATCATCTCTTATTTTCTAAGACATGCATAATAATTCACTTTGAACTCCAGAAGAAGCCCACTATAGAACTGGGCTGTCCTCAGATACAAAGTACCTTACTCTTCTACATTAAATGGCAGAGGCTAATTTTGGAAACTTACCCTTATACATATCACACCTTGAGGAAAACTGGATAGGTGTCTTTCTTCCCTTTAGACATTTCTGCCTAAGTCCCCACATTTTGTGGCTGCAGAAATTTTAGTAGACTGTTAGAATCTCAAAACTTGCCTTTGCATTTTAAGGCTCTCTGAACAGGACATAATTATAGGGGAATAATTCCCAACACATGTTAGAAGAAAACTCTCACTTTGACATAAAAATAATTTTCAAGAAGTCCCATAAAATAATAGATCTACCTTAAGTTATCTTTGATTGAGAAGATACCTGATAAAAATTCAACAACAGTAATAAAGTCAAGAGTCCCTTCTTCAAAAAATTTTTAAAAAATAGGTAGTACATGAACTTAATACAAAATTCACAAGGTACAAAAGGGAATACCATGAAAGTGTTTTTTACACGTCATCCCTCAATCACAGTTCTTCTCCAAGCCAACTATTGTCTCCATTTCTGCTGTGTTCTTTCAAAAGTAATTTATGTACTATAAACATTCACAGATTTAATTTTTTTTTAAAGAAGACAAAACTAGTAGCATGTCTCACCACTCTTCTTCCTCTCATTTTTGTTTTGTTTTGTTTTTCTGGTCCTAGGGCTCAATCCCAGGGCAACTGCTTCTGCCCTGAGCTATACGCCTAGACCTAAGAATATATATTTTTGTTCATTATGGTATCTATCTATTATTGAAAAATTATATTGCTTTCTTTTTTTCCCCATTGCTGGGGATCAAATCCAGGGCCTTCTGCAAGCTAGGCAAGTACTCCACCACTGAGCCACATTCTCTGACTTGTTTTTTAATATGCTTTAATATATAGAAAATCATGGTATGCAAAAGCTACAGACCACTTAAAGATTCTCAGCCCTCTCATAGGCAATCTCTGGTATAATTCAATTATCAATCACATTCAACATTAATTTTGGCCCTTACTCTGTTCCAGTTATTGTTTTAAGCACATTAGAAAGCTGGGTGCCATGGTGCCCACCAGTAATCCCAGTGACTTAGGAGGCTGAGGCAGGAGCATTGTAAGTTCCAGGCCAGAGGCAGCCTGCATAACTTAGAGAGTCCCTATCTCAAAATAAAAGATAAAAAATGAACGAAGAGTGCAGCTCAGCAACAGAGTGCTTGCAAAGTATGCATGAGGCCCTGGGTTGAACCCTCCAATACCCCTCCACCACACGTACACATAAAGCACATGACCCATATTATCTCATTCTCATCCTTCAGCCACATCCTCATCCTTCTAGTCTCAGTTTAAATGTTATCTCCTCAGAGAAGCCTTTCTTTATCCAAGTTGAACTCCCCTCTCCCCTTTCCATTATTCTCTATCATTTCATCCCATTTATTTCCTTCAGAATACTCATCACTATAAGCAATTAGTTACCTATTTGTCAAAGTGTTTGCTACTGCCTCCTTAACCAGAGTAGGAGCTTTGAGAGCAAGGACAGTTTGGTTCCCTTCAGTGCACACAATAAGTATAGTGCCTTGGTGCTTGGTGCAGAGGAGCCATGAGTTGAACATTTATTGAATAAGTACATGATGAACAAAAACCAGCTGAATGTGGTAGATCCTATTATTTTCTCCATTATTCTAATGGGGAAACCAAAGCCTAAAGAGTGAAATGGACTTGTCCCAGAGTTAGTAACTTAAAAATTTGGTTGAAAATCCTGCTCTGCTTGACTCCAGAGCACAAGCCCTTCACTTCTCTGGCCTCAGAAACAGAAGACTGAGTGCAATCTTGGCTGTGTGTGATCTTTAGTCCCTTTTCCTCTTTTGGACTTTCTTTTTCATTGAAAAATAAGAGGTGGAATTAGCTATCTTCCTTATAGCAATTTTTGTGATTTATGAGATCTATAATCTATGAAAATGAAAAGAGGTCAATGAAGAGATCAAGATTGGCTTGATGCCTTTAAGAATGCTGATCTTAGCCAGGCATGGTGGCAAAGAGGAAAGAGGATCTCAAGTTCCAGGCCAGAGGCAACCTGCATAACTTAGCAAAACCCTGTGTCAAGATAAAAAATAGAAAAGGGACTGAGGGTGTGGCTTAGTGGTAAGGCACTTTCAAAGTATGCATGAGGCCCTGGGTTTAGCCCCTAAGTGCCACAAAAAAAGTTGCTCTTCTTTTCTTTTTTTCCTCCCTCCTTTGCTAAAAATTTGCTAATCTTATTCTATGCCATGCACTGTGTTGGATGTAACAGTAGTCCAAAGACTCATAGAACATAGTTCTTGACATTAAAGGTGTCTGGTCTGATGGAATATGTGGATCCATTAACAGCTGCATGAAATACTGCATGGGTCAATGCCATAATAGTAATATATGTGAGGTACATGGTAACACAGAGAAGGAGGGGATTAATTCCATCATGTGTATGCATGGTGATGAGAGTAGTGGTGGATATATAGGGATGTAGGGGGGAATGAGGTATAATGATCATCTGGACCTTGGGGAAAGAATAGTTTTCCAGGCAAGCAAGATAGAGGTGAGGCTTCCTGGACATTGAGACATCATACACAGAAGCACACCAAGAAATAGCACAGTGTACTGAGGATTGCTAGGAGAAGAGATTTGCTCTCAGGGTATGAGGCTAAGTAAAACGAGATCATGCAGAGCCTTGTTAAAGAATTTGGACTTTACTCTTGAGAGTAATGGTATGGCCAAATCATTTTACTTTATTTTTAGAAAGATCAATCTGGCAGTGCTAGAGATGGGTAAGGAGGCAATAGATGTGGATAACATTAGGAGGCTTTGCAGTCGTTCAGTTGACAGATGAGGACTTGGACTTAAGGTATTTGCAGCATAGTTGGAAAGGAAACAGATACATTAGAGGGTTTCTTTCCCAGTTCTTTTTTTGGGGGGGCTGAACCCAGGACCTCACACATGGTAAGGCCAGTGCTCTACCACTTAGCTGCACCTCCAGCTCCTTTTTTATTTAATATTTTGAGAACAGGGTCTCACTAAATTGTGTAAGCTGCCTCTGGTCTCAAACTTGTGATCCTCCTGCCTTAGCCTCTCCAGTCACTGGGACTACAGGATACTCCAGGGCACCTGGCTAAACTAGAGATTTTTGAAGGTAGAGCCAGAAGACATGGTGATTGATCGGCTGAAGGAGGATAAGAGATGAAACCAAGGGATTTATTGGAATGGATTGGGTGGCCAAGTTTAAAATGGTGCTATTAATAATTATAGGGAATTAAGAGAATGCTACTGACTTCATATCCATAGTTTGAAGTGTTTCTTAGACAGCCAGGAGGAAAGACCAACTCCCCCGCCCAGCTAGCAATCCTAGCCTAAGTCAGACATCCTTGGGCCGGTTTCTTGTGGGGCCCATCCAGGAATAAAATTCTCAAGGACCTCACAAACATTCCTGAGCTTACCATCCTTCAAGGATAAAGGCTGAACCCACATTGATATAAGAATGGATTATGGATATGGATATAGCTAGAGATATAGATGTTGTTGTTGTTGTTGTTGTTGTTGTTGTTGTTGTTGTTGTTGTTGTTAGGGAGATATAGATGTAAATATAGATAAAAGCACAAGGAACTAGCGCTAGGTCTTTTTCCTGGAGCCCAGAAAGCAGTCTTTAAGTTGGCCACTCCCGGCCTTGACAGCAACAGCAGGTGAGGCTGCCTTCTGCCTCTTTGCAAGCACTAGACTTTGATAAAGAAACCATTTTCGTGGAGCTGTCTCTATCCCTGATAGGTTCTGGCTCTCTACTGACTTCCTAGTGGTCCCTCACCTCCCTGAGCTGGTTTTTGTTTTGTTTTGTTTTGTTTTGTTTTTAGAAGAAAATGGGGTTGTATAGTGTGTGGCCTGGTTCCCCTGACTCTTGGAGAAAGCCTGGAGTTTTGAGGACTGGAGCCTCTCTTAATCATTACCTCTGATTAAGTGTCCTCCATACCAATACGAGACTCCTTGTATCCCCAACCCTTTACAAAATGACGGGTCTGGGATCCTCTCCCAATTCAACTCCAATATTCAGCGCTCACCAGGAGGTGGCAGGGCCGAGCACGTGGGTTCATTGCGGGGGGAGTGGGGGTGCGCTTCCAGAGTCCTCCTAGGAAAGGGGACAGCCGAGGAGGCCAGAGGCTGGTGCGCCATCCCGGGCCTGACAACCTTTCTGGTACCTACAGCCGAGGGCCGAGGGCCGAGGGCAGAGGCATTCCCAGGGTCCCGCTCGCGCGGTCCTAGGATGCTGTCAGAAGCCGCTATCTCTTCTCCGCACTCTCTTCACGCACCACCCCCAATGCCATGCCGCTAAATCCTGAGAGCAAAGGGTGGCACTATCCCTCCCGCACCCCTGCGGGCTGAAGGAGGGCACTAAAGCAGTGCAGTCTCAAGCTTCCCTTGAAGAAGCTACGCTCCCCACTCGGTCGTGGGGTAGAGGGGGCTTGAGAGAGCAAGTGGGCGGGCGTCTCATCCTCCGCATCCTCCTCCAAGTCCTGGCGTGCAGGGAGGGAGCGCTGCGCTGCGCTGCGCTGCGCATCGCGGCGCACTTGCAGCCTGCCCCCTGCCCTAGCTGGGCCACCTCCCCGGGCTGCCGGTGGAGGGCTACGAGGCGCTAACGTTACGCTGTTTCCGGTTTTCCAGCGGGCTCTGTTTCCCCTCCCAAGGCGGCGGCGGCTGAGCGGCGGAGCCCCCCAAATGGCCTGGCCAGATGCGGCAGGTTTGCTGCTCAGCGCTGCCGCCGCCGCTACTGGAGAAGGCTCGGTGCAGCATCCACAGCGACAGCAGCAGCAGCAGCAGCAGCACCAGCAGGAGCAGCAGCAGCAGCGAGAGGAGCAGCAGCAGCAGAGACAGCGGCAGCGGCGGCAGCAGCAGGAGGAGCAGCAGCAGCAGGAGGAGCAGCAGCAGCAGCAGCATCTCCCGTCCCGCGGCGCCCCCAGAGCCGCGGCCGCAGCAACAGCCGCAGCCCCGCAGCCCCGCAGCCCGGAGAGCCGCCGCCCGCTGGAGAGCCTCAGCCGCCGGCGGCATGAGGCGCGACCCGGCCCCCGGCTTCTCCATGCTGCTCTTCGGTGTGTCGCTCGCCTGCTACTCGCCCAGCCTCAAGTCAGTGCAGGACCAGGCATACAAGGCGCCCGTGGTGGTGGAGGGCAAGGTACAGGGTCTGGCCCCCGCCGGTGGCTCCAGCTCTAACAGCACCCGCGAGCCGCCTGCCTCGGGTCGGGTGGCGCTGGTGAAGGTGCTGGACAAGTGGCCGCTCCGGAGTGGGGGGCTGCAGCGTGAGCAGGTGATCAGCGTGGGCTCCTGTGCGCCGCTCGAAAGGAACCAGCGCTACATCTTTTTCCTGGAGGCCACAGAGCAGCCCTTAGTCTTTAAGACGGCCTTTGCCCCGCTCGATACCAACGGCAAAAATCTCAAGAAAGAGGTGGGCAAGATCCTGTGCACTGACTGCGGTGAGTCGCCCCCTCCTTCTGCTAGAGAACGGGGGGAGGGGCGAGGTGGTGGAGAATGGGGGTGGGGTGGAGAGGTGCTGCAGGTGCCCAGGCCTGGCAGCAACCGACCGCTGGGGGTGGGGTCGCCCCTGGGCAGGACGCCCGGCTCTGGTGGGTGAGGAGATTGGGGTTGGACAGGAGAATAGGGCTCAAAGTGTACCAGGGGCGAGGGCCGGGGTGCGGGGGAGGCGCTGGCCTGTGCCAGCAGGGATCTGCGGCTGATGTATGGCATGTGGGGCTGGAAAACTGCCATCATAGCCCAGTAGCGGACGGAAAAACGGAGAGGTGCGGGCGGTGCTGGCCTAAGGCTCAGTGAGTCAGGAGTGACCCTCAGAGGCCTTGCCCGCTCTGCTCCCGTGGGCCTGCCTTGCCCAGGCTGGCAGGGTCTGCAGGAGCAGCTGGGCAGACTCCCAGGCTGAGAAGGCCTCCGCTTATAAGTTCTAGGGAATGGTCGCCCCCGCCCCCTCCTTCCTCTCCTGGGCTTGCTGCTCTGCTTATCCACACCGCTGGCACAGGCAGAGTTGGACTTTTTCTGCTGCTGTTTTCCATCCTCCATGTGGCTCCGTTTTTGTTGTTGTTGTTGTTGTTGTTGCTGTTTGTTTGTTTGTTTTCCTCCATCGTGACCGCCTGTATTTGCTAAAAGGGTAGCACAGCCTTCTCTTAACTTCCAGTACTAGCGAGCAGACATGTTTAGCGGTTTCTGGAGGATCTTACTAGGTCTTTGATGATGATGATGATGATGATGATGATGATGATGATGATGATGAAATAGAGTAACTTACTTCTGTTGAATGCTGCAATATCTTCCAGGCCGGATGTATTGACTGCATCTCTCTTCATGATATTGGGTGCTGTATAGGAATGAAGGTGATTAGAAACAAAATACCGAAGTCTATGTATCTGTGAGCCCGGAATGGATGTCTCTCGTGTTGGAAGTCAAAGAAATGACGGCTTAAGAGCTTTTTCTTCTTGTCCCTGAATCCAGTACTTATTTCTCAGTAAGATATTTTAAACTGAATTGTTCCCTCAATGAAGTATTCTGTTAGCCTGCCTTGAGTTTATTCATATGAGGGGTTCCTTTTTTCCCGGCTAAAGCTGAATTTGTGGCATTTGTTGTGACTCTGGACTGTGTGGTCATTGAATTGTGCCAAATGTCCTGGACTTTCATAGAAGTTAGTATACTTACCAGTTGACCAACTGAATCTGGGTAGTATTGATAGGCTTAAGTAGCAAAATATATATAACAGCTCACTGGAAGTTTTGCTGTCCTCATCTTTCTAGATTAATGCCTTTGACTTTTGGAAGCTTCTCATGCTTGCTCCTTCAAGAGGCAAAATTTAGGAGTTTAGTTGTGGGAGTCTATCTAGGCACTATGTTAAATTGTGATCACTTTAATGAGAAGAATCTTGGCAGTATCTTAATCAAGAGGGAAAAAACTTTGAGGATAATAGCAGTTTATGGCTCTGGCATTATTCTAAGGAATATTGTTGACTGCTTTAATGTTGATTTTATGCTCTGAAATGTTTTATGATGACAAGTTGAGACCAGTTAAGAATTTCTAATTTTTTATTCTATTAAGTATGTTATCGGAGATTCCTTGGGGAGCTGTGGAGATGTGTTGTACAGTGGGAAATAGATAGTAAAAACATTTATTGAACCTTGTCCAAGGACAGCTTCTGTTTTGATTGTTGGTGAATTGCTCCTGAATATACACAGTACACATCTCCTCATGATCCCAGGTCTGGGCCACTGATTGTCATTGTCAGATAAACTTGTAATGGGCTTTTTTGCCCCTTGTCCCCCTCCTCCTTTTTTCTTCTTCTCTCAACACAATAAGCCTTCTCAATTGCACTTTGTTTTAGTGAGCATTTAGTCATTTAACAGTTAAATGCAGACATCATGAAAGATATGAGGGTCTGTAGTCTGCATTTAGGTTATGGCCATCTTATTTATGTGTAGTATAGTTCTCAAAAAGATAAATTTAGGGCTGCAATCACCGGCAAAAGGAAGGCCCTCACACATCATAAATTATGGAGGAGGAGGAATGTGTTTTGCAGTAAATATGTGGAAATGCAAAAAAAATTTGCTTCAAATTGATAGTGTACAGATAGGTGTCAGTTTGGAGAGTTTTGCACAAGGGGATTAGAAATTAAAGGATGCTTTGTGAGAGGAGACTTGTGGAATAGGTAATAATATGACAGAAGAATATAAATTGCATTTTCTTATTTTCTACTGTGTGGTTAAAGAAAACATGTACTGTAATGCTATCTTAAATAAGGAAACAAAATCATCCTAACTAACCACAACACCTTCCTTGTGCTCAGCAGGAAACAGCTAACAAATTCATTTTCTGTTTTCTATTCTAAAGAAAGCCCTCTGGGCCACAGGGTCATTGGGAACATTTTCTCCTTGGAGCAGATTTGCCCATTGCAAAATAGGGAAACTGGCATTATGGAAACTGTCTCCGTGGCCATTATATTGAGCAACTGAGGGTGAATTGTTACTTTGTTTAGCCAGTTTCAGCTCTGAGTGTGTCTGGGCCCTGAGAGGTGTGGTTCCTGGGGAGGTCATCTAGAAAAGGCAGGATGGCTTTGGAGGGCAGGATGTTGGGATGATGTGCGGTATGGAGGGAAATATTGAACTTAAAATTTGGAACATGCCTCAGTATCATCAATGCTGGGGTCATACTGGACCCCTCCTAAAGTTCCTCATAAGTGGCTAATTTCAGGTGGGCACGGTTACGCACACCTTGAGGCGGAGACAGGAGGATTGCCAAATTCAAGGCCAGAGCCTGCCTGAGAAACTTAGACCCTGTCTCAAGATAAAAATATAAAAGGAGCTGGGGATGCAGCTCAGTGCTAGAGTGTTTGCAAAGTACATGCAAGGTTCTGGGTTCAGCCTCCCCAGGACTGAGAAAAAAAAAAAAGGCTAATTTCAGCTATGAAATGTTGACTTTAAGTTTGTGATCTAAAGTGGGAAGTAGTAGATAGGGGTCTTGGTGAAATAATAATACCTGGCAGAGGGACATTTTTACAGATCTAATGTGTATATGTAACCAAAAACACTCTCTTAGAGTTGAGTAAAACCCTTGAATTTCTAAGAAGATTGCTTATGTGGAGGTTTTTTTGTGCCTTCGGTGGAAGGGAGAGGAAAAGAAATTGGAAAGGCCTTGCAGGGATTAGCCACTCTGTGCCATGCTGTGGAAGCATCTTGTTCTGCAAATAGTCCTGCATTTTAAAAGATAGTTGCATGTATTTTGGTATAATTATATCCTATCTTGTTGCTTTCTTATATACATGTTTCAAAGCTGTTTCCTAATTAAATAGATGGAACAGATAGCATTAAAAGAAAGACTATTTCTTCCTTGGGGATTTTCTGATTTGCAGTTTTCCAGTGTGTAGTGTACTTTGTTATTACACATGGACAAGGTGTATTACTTGGAGAATTTACATTCTTTAGGATAGTTTTAAGTTAATTTTGCACCCAGATTCACATATTAGAGGAAGGTGGTTCACAAAGTTCAGTATAACAAAAGCAACTGCATATTTTTTTAATGCTGTTTATTTAAAGAACCTTTTCTTTCCCAGCCAGCTGGAAACCCAGCTGTGCTGCAGCTTGGAAACAGGGAAGTGAAACTAGTTTAGAAATTGACCAATCCTAGTGGTGAGGACAAGGTTATAGATTTAGGAATTGGATTGCCATTCCAATGTAGTGGCTGCTTTCCTCTGCAGATTGCAATTTTTGAAGCAGGGACAGTATCTTATGTTTAATATCTTTTTTGTTCAGACCCCTGCCCCACTCCGTTGGGTAGTGTGCCTGGTTTATAGAAGCACTCTCCCTAAGTGTCTTTTGAATGGATGAAGTCAAGTGAAGTTCAGAAAAGAAGCCTCTAGATTCATGCTGAAACCGTCTGATTCTCTGATCTGTGACACCAAGTCCTGTACTGAAAAGCTGAGCTTGATGATAGCCTTTACCTGTCGCTATGGGAACCTTTATTTCAAAAGAGCCCTTATCAAGTAGAGTACTTAACCACAATATGCTTAATCATCCTGCTGATTAGTGTTAATAGGATTTGAGCAGTGGGGAATAAGTGTCTTGCTAGAGAAGATCCACTTTTTGGGGAGGGGGTGGAGGATGTAGATTACCATTTGCCACTCCCAAATTTTAAAAAAATAATAAAACAACTATTAGTTTCAATTAACAAATGGTTTGGGATCTAAGGGGTGGCCAACTTCCTCTTGGTCCCCAATCAAAGCAAGTGTGGTTCCTCCTTACCATGTTGTATTATCTAGGACATTTTATTTCCTAATAATAGTTTATTTTTTTAAAAAATTTATATTTACATTTTTGTTTATGTAGCACATTTATATGGCTTACAATTTAGAAAGTATACAAGAATATATGATAAAAACTCTCCCTCTACCCTGTCCTTAACTACCCAGCTCTAAGGCAATTGTAGAATAATTTATTCTTGAAATGTGTATTTCTCTAAAAACAAAATGTTTTTCAAAGTAGTCTTCTATTTTGCTTTTAATAGATGGAAACATTAGTTTTACCATTCAGTCAATTTTATGGTAAACTCTTCCTAGGTAATACCAAGATCTTAACTACCTAGTTCTTATAGCTGAGTCCTTTTCTATTTTGGGTTATCTACTCAAAGGATGTTCTTTTCCATTTAACCCATACTCTATCTTACAAATATATTGTTGGGATCAGGAATGAAAATGCTAATTTGCTTTTCAGATACTTTGCCATTAAGATGTTTTCCATGACAATGAATTTTGTGAGTCTTCACTGGGATGCTCAAAGGAGACATTCAAAGGTTTGTTACTGAGATTTAGGGCTGCAGCTCCACCCACACAACAGTTACTACTAATTCACAGCCTTTTTAAACCCATGGTAGCATCCATGTGGGAAATCACAAGATTCCATGGATGGAAAGAGAAAACTCCACATGTATGATTGCTTAGATTTTTATTTAGAAACCAAAGACCCCAGGTGCCAATGAAGAGTCTGATTTTGACCATATTCATATGCTGCTGGTCTGAGTTCAGGGGGATTTAACCACTTGAAACAGTTGTAATGTCCATTTAAGGTAACTAACTAGAATGTAATGTTTAAATTTATGAGGATCAGGGAATTGCCATTTGGTTATGTAGGGGAAAATTAAATATGCAAATATCTAAACAGCAGAAAATCTTTACCCCTCAAAATCCTGTGGCTTGGTGGCATTTGGTCATTCTGAACACTAATTTAGGAAAGGAATGGTGATGTCAATATCAGTGAATTTTCCCCTGTATAGTCTTTAATGTCTTGTTCTTGGGTCTTCTTTTCAAAGCCTGAAGTATTATTAGTTTAATTTGCACCAAAAGTAAAAATCCTCCTACCAACCCCACCCACCCCCTAATTTTCAGTTTTGATGGACAAATACAGGATAGAGATTTTTGTCTTATTTGTTTCTAGTGAATTAAGGCTCTCCTCTCACTTTTTGGGATCTACATGCAAGTAAATCTAGTTTCTTGATTTCAAGGGATGACAGAAGGAATTCTTTGGAAAATTGGGAAAGGTAGATGAATTGACTGTAGAAGTGCTAAATTATGACAAGTCTGAACATGTCTGATATAAAATTAGCCTCTTTCAATAATAACAATACACACAGATGAATCTTGCTGAGCTAGAGTGCCATGCAAGGCTGCAGGAACTTAAGCAAGCAGGGAACGTGATTAAAAGACATTAAGATGACATGCTGAAGAATGACATGAGGAAGACATGCTGTACCTGGGCAAAGAGCTGGGAAGCTTTTGTCAATCAGAGGTCAAATGACAAATACACACAGAGATCAGTTGCTGCTAATCAACAATGATGCTTTGATAATTATGAAATGAGGTTAAGTTTAGGAGTCTTCTTTGTCTGGGTAGTTACTACAAAGAGAATGTGGCATATGAGCTCTGTTCTACAGTCACACTCACTTACCCATTTATACATATTGTTGTTGTTAGGTGCCATCAAGTCGTCTCCGACTCATAGCGACCCTCACAGGGTTTTGAATGGCAGATTGTTTCGGGATTGCCTTGGGAGTGGGTTGCCACATCCTTCTCCCATTTTTGCAGCGCTGGGAATCAAACTCAGGACCTCAGAGACTGCAGAGCGGTGCTCTACCAACTGAGCTAAATCCCAGCCCCCATTTATACATATAGTGAAAGCCAAATAGCCTGTCCAGGGACTTTCTCTGGGACAGAGGCCCAGCATCTCCAGAGCCTATAGATCTTCTGTATGTCTTGCTCAGGACCTGATTGTGCTGCTAGCCTCCTCAGGTGGGTAGGAGGTAGTTAACATTTTATTTCCCCTTGTAGATGTTTCCAGAGGGACAGAGGCATGTGAATCCTACAGGGTTTTGTATCTAGTAGCTGCATAGACCTCTCCCAAGATGTGATGATCAGGTCACTTTCTATACTGTCTCCAGAAACAGAATCCTTTATTATTTTCTTTATCATTCACAGATTCCTTACTCTGTGCTGAGGACATTGGCTCCTCCACCTTTCCCCTCCCGGATCTGTTTTATAAAGACTGAGGATCTGTCTTTGTCCGTTAGACTGAAATGTTTTACTTGGTCTTGATCTTGACGTTGGCCCAAAAAAAAAAAAAAAAAAAAAAAAAAAAAAAAGCCCAGATGAACTAAAATTCCTCAGAATCAAATGAAAAGAAGGTCACCACATGGTTAAATAACTGGTCCAGCCTACGCAGGAGTCAGGACATCATAATTCTATAGCGACAGTGATGCAATTTGATATCCCCAAAGCTCTATTATTTAAAATGCTTTCTTTTAACTCCATCTTTTAGATGTCAGCTTCAATAAATATTTGGATATATATTTGTGTAAAAATTAGGTACTTCATGGACGTTGCATCAGACATAGTCCTTATTATTAATGAATTTACAATTTAGAAGTACAAAGATGAAATGGTAAGTTAACGTAAACTATGGTAAACACTGTAGAGTATGCCAACATAGTGCTTTGGGGAGGAGAAGAACAGTAATAAAGAAATGTATCTATTGAGAAGGTTAAAGAAAGTTTCTTGGAGAAGTAGTTTGAGGTGTGATTCCAATAGCAAGTGATAGATAAGGTGAGTGTGATGTGGGGATAAAGAGAGATGAGTCAATTGATGAAATAGATTACATGCAGACAGAGCAGCCTTCTCCGTAGTAGAGGGGCATATTTGTGGCTGACAAAATAACAGAAAGCAAAGGGAGAAAAGGGTGAAGAGATTAGAGAGTTAGAGTATGGTGATATTTTCTCTAGTCTTGAATGCTACACTGATGAATTTATTCTTAATTATGAAGGTAGTTTTAAAATCTTGGGTTAAAGGCAATTTGGTCATGTTTGTTTTGTTGTCCATGTATTATCATGCACATATTTTGTTAAATTTATCCCTGAGTGTTCATTTTTTGAGTGCTATTATACATGGTGTTATTAATTTAATTTCATTTTCTATGTGAATTATTCATTGCTCGTACAGTCATCCCTTAGTATCCAAGAGAGACTGGTTCTAGGACTTACCAAGGATACTCAAATCTATGGATCCTCAAGTCCCTTGTATACACATATCATCCCATAAGTTCTAAATCAGCTCTAGATTACTTATAATATTTAATACAGCATAAATAATATGTAAATAGTTGCTGCAGTGTATTGTTTAGGGAATTATGTCAAGAAAAAAGCCTAGGAATGTTCAGTACTGATGCAGCTATCATAGGCTTAATTATGTAGTACACAGTCCATGGATGTGGAACCCACAGATATGAAGGGCTGACAGAATATAGAAAAACAATTTTTTTGGTATGGTGCTGGGAATCAAACCCAAGGCCTTGTGCATACTAAGCAAATACTCTATCAATGAGCTATGACCCCAGCCATTGTTTTTTTTTTTTCTCCTTTATGTTGATTTTGTATCTGTGAACTCAATAAATTTACTTATTAGTTCTACTAACATTTTTATTTTACAAAAGGATTCTTTGGAACTTTTTGTGTACAAATATGTTGTCAGTAAAAAAACAGTTCACCTTTTCTGTGTATAATTTATTTCTTTTTCTTGCCTTATTTTATTGGCTAATTTACAATGTTGGATAGGATTGGTGAGAGCAGACATCCTTGTTATATTCATGTAGGAAAGTATTCAGATTTTCACTATTAATTATGACATCGGCTGAAGTTTCTGTTTTTGTTTCTTTTTAAAGATGCTCTTCCTGTAAAAAAAAAAAGTCACCTAAATATAGTCTAATGATAAAGAGCTTGGGCTGAATAGTCAGATGAACCTATGTTTGGAAATAATCTTTTGTATTTTCCAGATGGGTGATGTTGGGGAAGTTACTTTCTTTGTCTTAGTTTCCTATAAAATGGGGATGGTGATAGTGCTTTAAAAGATTCTATGAGTATTAAATGAAATAGTACACAATAATTAACACATCACTTACTCAATGTTTATTACTGACTCAGTCTTATTAACCTAGGCCAATTAATAGGAAGACTAGATAAATGAAAATTTCAGGTTCTAGAAATAGACAGGGGGCAGAAAGTGGGGTGTGGGGAGAGGGAGCTCAGAAATATTTTTCACTCAGGTATTCTCACTGATCTCAACTTGAGAGTTAATGGGTTGGTCTGGTGTGGGAGGGTGAGGGGGAAATGGATTAAGTATGTGGTCTCATTTTAGTGAAGACCATGTGAGTCCCAGAATATGAATGCTGGTCGTATGGAGGTCCCAAGTAGGTCTTGAAGTGCCCATGAGTTTGTGCTGGTTAATTTTTTGAGGAGTCTGCAATAAATATTTTTTCTCTGTTTTACAAATGAGAAGACCAAGATCTGCTCTCTTTAGTGTCACTTTCAATATTTCATCATATATGTGTGGCAAACCAACTCTTGCAGTTCTGTCAGGCCTGCACTTTGACCTCAGTTGGTCTTAGCTTACATTTCACAGCTGTCAGGAAAAGTTGCTGAAAGTCCCTGGAACATGGCTGAAAGCTTCTTTATTTCTGAAGAAAGCAGGGTCCCTAACTCACTCTGCTTTGATTTGGGGTTTCCAGATTTGGGGATGGACGCATACTGAATCACTCATTCTCTCCTTGCTTCTATACTGAGTTGGAATGGATCAGGTAACTGTCGAAGGACAGAAAGGTAGAGATGAGGTCATGTAACAGGTGGCATTTCTGGAGACTGTGGATTTTATTTTTATTTTAGTTAATTCGTTAATTCATTTGTGGAACTTAATGGAAGTATGAAATTTTGCCCAGGTGCTAATGGGACAAAGATCCCTTGCTTTGGGTTCTTCATCTTTGTTTGTTGGGTGTTATCAACTCTTAGGTCCTTGATTGGCCACAAATATCTTGACCTCAGAAATTACTATTCATTTTTTTCATTTTCTTAAAGTCTTCGTATTTTATAGTCTGTATCACCTATATGACATTTATCATTTAATTCTATGCTTTGCTAATTTTCCTTTGATGGCTCAGTATCTTATCTCCACCTAATTTTAAAATCTTTGGGTACAGTAACTTAAACTATGGGTAAGTAAATATTTTATTGCTGGCTATCACCAAGTAAAAAGACAGCAGTGAGCTCATTTGCTTTTTCTACTGACCACTTTTGTCCTAGACAATTTTCAAAATCTCTCAAATGACAGCGCAGCCTAAGGGTTTAGAAGAACCATGGAAAGTATCTTAAGAGATTTGGATAAGGGCAGAATTTTGCTTCTTGGTCATGTTTCCGTTCAGTTTTTTTTTTTTCTTAATAGTCCATAGTTTTAGTTTATTGCAAGTAATTCTCTTTTCCTGGGTTTTAGAATTATCTCTAGATAGTTTTGCTTATGTATGTCAATATTTTGGCTCATGTTTCCTTTCTATCTTGTGGTTAGTTGGCATTCTGAAAAATTTACTAGTTTTTCCTGCGATTTGAGCCTTATAGATATTCCCCATTCTTGTCTCTCACTGGAGTGTCTATACTTTGTTAATCTGACCTATTCATGCTTCACAATGAATACCTTTAGAGGTAAGAGATATGACTAGGCACCACCTCTCTCTCCCTCTCTCTCTCTCTCTCTCTCTTTCTCTGTCTCTCTCAGTTTTGGTTTTTGATACAGAGTCTCACTTTGTAGCTCAGGGTTGCCTGACACTTGCTATGTACCCAAGGCTGGCCTTGAACTTGCAATTTTCCTGCCTCAGCCTCCTGAGTGCTGGGATTGCAGACATGTGCCACCACACCCGGCTCAGGGTGCCATTTCTGTAGTAAGCTAAGATCATAAATTCAGAGTTGCTATGCCTTTTTGCCTTGTAGGCAGCTTGGGGGCTTCTGGAAGCAGTACAGGTTCTCAGTTTTCCATGAAAGAGTGGATAGTGGAAACACAATGTTTCTTCCCAATGTTTCTCCTTTGCATGTTCATTCTTTCACCATTTTCTTGAAATGAGGCATTTTCTCCATATCTGCTTGGCTGAAGTACTAGGGGAGTAGGATGCCAGCTTCTCCAGAATGAACTCTCTTCTAGCACAGAGTTCTGAGGACCACTGGTCTTGACCTTGCAGGAGGCTCTTGGTGCTCATCCTCTTGAGTCAGGATCCTTTCCACTGTGCTTGTGGCCATGAGTATAATCTGAGTGTGGCACCTCACATGCCTGCTTAGACCAGTAATGAGTTTCACAAGCACTGCCTAAATGATGACTCTTTCTGGATAACTTTATATGGTTTTAAAGAGGAGAAGTGAGTTTATTTATGTCACAATGGAACAAGTCGATTAAGTAAATGATGTGTCCTGTCCGAATCTGTCTCTGGGTGAGAGAAAACAAGGCTGCATCCAGTACAACTTTCCTAGCACTGTTGTTGGTCAATTTGATTTCATGGAAAAAACAACACAAAGAAGAATTTTTTTTAAGTGAAAGAAAAGAGTCTCAGACTGTGACATGATCCATTTGTCAGAGTAAATCCAAGGTCCCTAAGTGAAGAGTTTCTTTCAAAGGACAAATGGTTATCCCAAGGCAGCCTAGCTGGCTGTGACTCTTAGCTGGTTTCTTTTTCATAGTTTCCTTGTATGGGTTTTCTTCTGAGACCCTCTTACCTGAGGCTCCTCCTCTCCATCCTCACCCCACCTTACTCCCCATCTTCCTGCTCAGGCTTGCTAACTTACTCCTTCTTGTCATAAATGGAACAGCCATTTCTCATCTCTGATTTCCAAGAATCAGAATAATCCCCAGACATTTCTAGTACAAAGTTCCCTACCCTTCATTGCATTTTAGATCTTAGAGACCCAATGGGAAGGTAGGATCAAGGCCTGAGAGAGGATGAGGGTAAAACCATATCCAGCAGATGTGGCTGCATTTCTCTCAGGGTGGTTCTTGTGGACAATATGTGAGATTTCTCTAAGAAGTCTCTTCCATACTTCCAGGCGTCATTTCAAAGGAACTGCCTTCTCCAAAAAGGCTGGTGGCATTCACTGGCCTCTTAGTGATATGTACATGAAGTTGTCTTGGCCAAGTACTGACAGTGATCCCTTCCAGATGGCACCTTCAGGGCTCAGCTGAGGTGGGTCAGGTTAATATTGAGAAGACCTGAAGTGTGGAGTCACTAATGTAGCCTTCTGGGCAGAGCAAGACATCCCACCTCAAAGAAACTCCTTGCTCCTGGGAAAGAATAGAAACTGTAGGTTGGAGGGGGCACATGGGTGGCCCCAGATGGGGAGGGCACTTACAGCCTTCATTCTCATTATGTAAATTAGCTGGGTATGGTCTGCAACTGGGAGGGCAAGTGGGAGCTGCAGTGGAGACAGGTGTCCCTGAAGTCCTGTTCTCACCCCTGCCAGCTTTGCCCCTGCTTCTACCTTTGCCCCCACACAGTGTGGCCTCTATGCTTCTTCTGGGTGGTGCAGCCCTGGGCCTCTGCTAAATGGTTTCCTTAGGGCCAGAGTTTGTTGTCCAGAAGTAAAAGATAAAGGCATTTATTTTAGATTAGTTCTGTGAAGGGATCACCTAAAACTTGAGTGTGTGCTAGAGAGCTGTGCCTAAAAGAAAATATCAAGTTGGCAAAGAGTTCCTGTGGGTTTGATAGTCAGAACTATCTATTGGATCAAGGTCACGAACCATGCATTTTTAAGTAAGTATAAAACTTTAGTTTTCTCATCCCTGAAGTTCAATAATAGGCCAATTATTCCAAAGTAGAGTTCAGTCTTGTCATTGTAAGAAGAAGAATAGAAAAAGGGAATAGTGTTGCTCCATCTATAGGACTCAAAGAGTAATCCGGTGGACATAGATCTCCATTCTATGATTCAAAGATTACTTTCTTTGGAAGAGTTTGTTACTAACAATTATGGTTTAGGGAAGAGGCCTTGCAGCTGGTGGCAGTTGACCTGGCCACTCAAAGAGGTTGCTAGTTTGTGGATCCTGCCATGAATTTCCTCAGTAATACTGTAGATGCAGTGTTTGGTTTTTCTGATGTGTTTGTTACATGCTTCCTTTCTCTCTCACTGCCTTCTCAGATCATTTCACCCTGGGCTCTTCTTTCTCTGGCCAGCGGGTAAAGGGTACAAGGGTACCATAAGGGGTTGTCCTTGCTTTTGTTCTCAACTGATGTTGTTGTTGTTGTTAGGTGCCGTTGAGTTGGTATCCGACTCATAGCGACCCTCTGTACAACAGGGGAAACACTATTGTCAGTGCTTCTCTGCTGTTCATAGGGTTTTCAATGGCAGATTGATTTTTGGGAGGGGGTTGCCAGGTCCTTCTCCCAAGCCTACAGCTTCTGGTGTTCCCAGGTGGCCTCCCATCCAAGTACTAACCAGGCCCGACCCTGCTTAGCTTCTGAGATCTGACGGGATCAGATGCCACAGGGCTACAGCTGCAGGCTCAACTGATGTAGTCTGTTTTAAAACTTTCACCTGTACCTAGCATAGTGAGTAAGACTGCATGTTCTGGAACTGGCTTTTCAGCCAAGTGAGTGGCTCTGTGATTTACTAGCTGTACCACCTTGGGTGAATTAAGTAATCTCTCTTGTGTCTCGGGTCCCCATTTATACAGTGGAGTTACTAATAAGACCCGCTCAATAGCATTGTGATAAAGCTTTGGTGAGTTACTCCACACTTAAGACAGCAGCTGCTTGTAGAAAACATTTAGTGCAGGCTGGCTACAATCACCATGACTGTCATGCTGGTCACTAGAGGAAAGAGGATGGCTTCAGATTCAGACTGATAGTTTTCCCAACCCTGTCTCTGTTCCTTGCTGTCTATGTGAACTTGGGAAAAGCCTCTTTATTTTGTTGAATTCCAGTTTCCAACTGCCTATGGCACATTGTTTCGGTTATCTATTGCTGTATAATAAAATACCCCAAAATGCAGTGGCTTGCACCAGCCACCAGTTACTTGCTATAACACCTCACCTAGCAGGTTTAGTATCTTTTAGGTAATTTAAGTCAGACCGTGGTTGGGTAGCCATGCAATAGCTGAGACTGGGTCATCTTAAGGTTCTTTCTCTCACATGTCTAGCAGATGCTGCTGGCTGGCTTTCATTAGGGAGCTTAGCCAGGGTGAAGGGCCAGAGACCTTGCCTGGGTTTCCTCACTCCATGAGTGAGCATCGTGAGAGCTGTATTGTCTTATATAATCCAGCCTCAGGAGTCAGAGCATCACTTTCACACTATTCAGTTGGTTGGAAGAAGATTACTAAATTATGCTCAGATTCAAAGGAAGGGGATATACACTCTGCCTCTAGAGGGAAGGAGTGTCAAAGAATTCATGGACGGCACAGTCTGACCTCTGGCACAAATTACTTATATTCCTCATGCATGAAGAATACACTCATCCCCACCCAACACTTCTCTGCATCCCCCACAAAAGACTCATTTATTCTCAGGGGCTAGGTTTCTTCATGTAAATCAGGTGCAGGTGCAGATGAGTTTCCCGCAGTGTGGTTCCTTGGGTTGAGGAACTTCAGTACTGTTTCTCTTAATCCAAAGACTGTGCACTTCTGCTCTCTCTCTCTCCTAAATGAAGTGCTGGGATAGATGCAGCTATAGGTGGTTCTTTTTAAAAAAATTAGTAATGCTTACATTTTAAAATGACTTTTTTCTTTTTGAGATTGGGTCTTGCTATGTAGCCCAGGCTGGCCTCAAACTCGAGATCCTCCTGCCTTACCCTCCAGGAGCACTGGAATTACAGGCATAAGCTGTCATGTCTAGCTCTAAAATGACTCTATTATTTTAAATTTTGAAATAAGTTCATACTTACAAGAAAGCTGAAAAAATTGTAGAGTAACCCCCAAATCCCCTTTGCCTATCTTCTCCAAATTATACAATGTGTAACATTATTAACAATAAAGTCTACAGACTTTATTTGGATTTTGCCATTTGTCTTACTAATAGCCTTTTCCTGGTTCAGGATCCAAACTTGAATCTCACATCACATATACTGGTCATGTCTCTTTAGCATTCTATGTGGGATACATATTTCTATGTAAAAAGGGGAGAAATATTAGTCACTTGTCTCCAGCATTTCTGAAATCCAGCCTGACAGATGAGTAGTGCTCAGAACTACTGCCCAGAAGGATTCACCACTGTTCTTGATTCTACCCCGCGGGCTCCTGCTTCTGTACTCTGAACTGGTCTTCATTTTCCACAAAATGTAGCTTACATTTTCAGCTCAGTGGTATCCTCAGCCTGCTTCCTCTTGTAGATGTCCCTTTGGGTCCGAACTGGTGGTCTTCCTACCAGTATAATTCTTTCTTAAAATGTGGGCTTTTCCAGTGAATTTTGCCAAGGTTCACTATATTAGACAGAAGCCATAGCCACAGACTTACCAAGATAAATTCTTCCCTACCTTGGGAAGGAGGCTGCTGTGGGAAAATGCCCATAAGAGTAGTAGAATCAAGCCAATGTGTGAGGCAGGAGGAATGCCACGAGTTCAAGGCCAGACTGGGCTACACAGCGAGTCCTTGTTTCAAAAAAACAAAAATGAAAGCAAAAGCAAACAAACAAAACCCTAAGGCAAAATAAAACAGTAAAAGATTAGTAGAATCCCTATTCTGGGAAGGTGCTGTGAGGCACGTCCTGAAGATCTATGCAGGGTCTTTTGTCTGTGTCAAGATGCTTTGAGGCATTGCCTTTGATCTCTCTGAGGTCTTAAAAAGGGTCCAAGTCAAAAGGTCTTAAACTGAGCTCAGTGTCTTCTTACCAGATCCTATTCTGTTTAGGGCATTCCCATCTTAGATAAGAACATCTGTCTAACTTCCTAAGCTATTAGAAATGTCAGAACTATCTTTGCTCTTTTTTTTACCCCATCCCTTGCATACAGTTCATTTGTTGAATCATGGCAGTTTTTACTACTGTAAAATCTCTTCATTCTGGTTCTTCCCATTTCTGATGCTCTGACTGAGTATAGTATCTCACCTCCACTGCCATGTGAGCTGTAATTGGAATTCCTACTTTCAGAGTCTCCGTTCTCTTCTATCTATTATCTTCACTTTCTAAAACAAGCTACCTCTTCCCACCTCAGAAATCCTCAATAGCTTTCCATTATCTGTGGAATAAAGTGAAACCCTTCTTCTACAGGGGTTCCACATACAAGGTCTTCTACAATTTGGCTCCTACCTCCCTGTAAGCTGGTGGTCCACTCTTCTACTCTCGCTTTGCCTATAGCCAATACATGCTGCTCAAAAATTCCAAACCACCTGTGCATTTTTTTTCTGTAGTGTTTTGCTTGTTCTTCTTCCTCAGCTTGATGCACCTCTCCTTTCCTACTCAGTCCCAGCTTCCTCACCCTTCCAGGCTCAGCTCAGATCCCACTGCTCCTTCCAGCGCTTTCTGACTCCGTCCAAGGGAAAGAGTCACGTGGCCCCCTCTGTATCTCCATAGCAGGTGATGGTTCTTCTGTAAGCATCATGAGGAGGAGGTAGAGTGTGTATGTCTTCCACACTGAATGCAGGCTGGAGCTGTAGCAAAGAATATGCCTTATTTAACTTTCTGTGCCTTACTTAAGTTGTATGCCTAAAAATTGCTTGGTGACTTAGGACTTTTCCTTAGGGTTAAAACTGGCCATTGAAGATAAGACTCTGTCTCATGGAAGGAGATAGGTCCAAAGATGTAATATGTTAATAGATATATACAGGCAGTAAATTGAGACTGTTACTTTATTTATTTATTTATTTGTTTATTTATTTTTGGCAGTACTGAAAGTTTGCACCCTGGGCCTCATGCCTGCTGGGCAAGTGTTCTAGAGATAGTCACTTTACTTTTTAATTTATTTTAATTTATTTATTTTGTGGTAATGGAGGGTTGAACCCAGGGCCTTGCACATACTATGCAAGTGCTCTACCCCTGGGCTGCAGCCCCAGCCTATTTTTCTTTTGAGACAGGGTCTTGCTAAATTATGCAGGCTGCCTCTGGCCTCTGAACTTGTGGATCCTCCTTCCTCCATCTCCCAAGTGACTGGGATTACAGGTGTGCACCACCACTCCTGATTGAGATAGTCACTTTAGATCAGAAGGGAAAAGAGTTAGTCTCAAAGTGCTACATTGGACTCTTTACTATCATTGTAGCTGTTCTTTATAATATTAAAAAACACTAGATCTCCAGCCAGGCACAGTGGCGCACACCTGTAATCCCAGCGGCTAGGGAGGCAGAGGGAGGAGGATCGCAAGTTTGAGACCAGAGGCAGTCTGTGTAACTTAGTGAGACCCTGTCTCAAAAAGTTAAAAATAAAAAATGGGCTGAGGGTGCAGCTCAGTGGTACAGCACACTTGCAAATCATGCAAGCGCAAGGCCCTGGGTTCAAACCCCAGTACCACACACACACACACATCAAATCTCTGATAAATTGGTTGAAATTTATGTTTTATTAGCTTCTGTGGTCAGCACCTTGAAAACTATTCAGGTATTTCACTTAGAACTTGGTGGTTTTGTACAGCACTGTATCTCTATCACCTTTGTGGTAATGGCATAAAACAGGAGCACAATAAACATGAGTTGAGGGGATATGAGTGGAGAACTGATTTCTTCTGTGTGCCTCTGTGTGGTACCAACATGCAGGGACCATAACCAGGGGAACTGGTTCAAAATTAGCCCAGCTGGGCACAGTGACATAGTTGTACTCCTATCTATTTGGGAGGCTGAACAGGAAGATTGCTTGAGGCCAAGAGTTCAAGATCAACCTGAGAAACATAGGGAGATGTGTGAGAGAGAGAGAGAGAGAGAGAGAGAGAGAGAGAGAGAGAGAGGAGAGACCAAGTTGAGAGAAGGCTTATTTAGTGCAAGTGATTTATCCAGGGTCCTCATGAAACTCAGAGCTTCCTGCTTTGCTATGGAGGCATGAGAGATGTGTGGACAGGGTGGCTAGTGGCAAGTGGACAGTAGATTTGCAATCAGATAGGACAGTCAGAAGTGGTAGTACCTTTCTTCCTTTAAGTGGCCAGTGGGAGAGTTGGCCAGCAGATGCTTAGGTGAGGGAAGACGAGACTACCCAGGGCTCCCAGTTGTTGTCTGGTTTTATTTTTAAATGATGAGAGCTCTTCCTGGAAACCTGTTTCCCTGGGCCCAGCCTCAGCCACTGCCTTCTGTATGACCTTGTGCAGGTTGTATTCACACCCTAGGCTTTTGATTCCAGCATACAGATTGTGATTCCTTCCTCAGCTGTGAAAACTGGTGGAGAGAAGGTTTTAAGCCAATTAGTTAAGTGGCATGGCACCAAAATACAGCCTGCATGGGTTTATTGTTTTCTTTAAAATTTTAGCAGAATCCTAGGCTGAGAAATACTCTAGTTGTCTGGAATGCTGAATTTCTTCCTGAAGCTAGACTTCCCTGTCTTCTACTCTGAGAATCAAACCAAAACAGCTCCAAAAGTCTGTGATTGTGATAATTGCATGGGAGGGGTTGGGGCAATTTAGGAAGATGATGGGGGCCTGACCTCTTCCTGCCTTCAAAATCCACAAAGTAGAAAGAATGGGGAAGTTATGAATAGTTGATCAAAAAATGGGGAGTATCCCTCCTAAATTAGGATGGCTGGTTCAGTGACAAAATTATTTTACTCTGTTACTAGCCCTCAGGACCAGATGCTAGGAAAACAGAAATTAAATTCTGGCTTTGAGCAGCAGTCTTTTGAGTAGTGAGGTAAGTGTACCTCTTCTCTCTATCCTTACCAGCTGTGGGTTCCTCTAGGGAAGTCTCAGAAGAGTTGAGAGAAGGGGCTTGTTGGGCACATGTCACTGGATTCCAAGGTTCTGTTGACAGGTGTCTCAGAGGATGTTGGTTTTGCATCTGATTGGCCTTTGGCTTATCCTCAGATGTTCTATCTTCCTGTTTTTGCCAGGACCAGCTCAAGGTGACTTCCTTGCACTCTATAGATAGGAGAATTGGCCTGCTTGATCTCTCTGATATTCCTGAGAAACTGATTTTGCTACAGGGCTGGATGAACCATATGGCAGCCTACATTACAGAGATTGTTGGCGTTTGTCACAGAAGAGCAGGATTTTTGGCTATAGCAAATGGCCCAGGTAGGGTTTCCAAACCATCTGTGATCACAGCATATAGGATCAGTTGGGTGGGTATGCAATTCTGTTCTCAGAACTACTTTCTGCCTCCAAAAGAAAGGGAGAGGCAAGTTCAAAATCAAATATGGCTAATAGATTTTTGAGAGCACCTTGATTGGTATTTTCTTTGAAGGATTCTAGGGAGGTCTAGTAGATGTGTATGATGATCTTGAGAGATTTAAAGTCTAGTTGGAGGTATCAGACTAACAAGTAACATAAAGAAAAAGGTACCTAGTAATTGTACAAAGGTAAAATAGACTATAGAATTCAGAAAAGATGAAGATTAATTTGGGCTGGAAAGTTCCTAGGACAGAGTTAGGGCTCGAGGTTAACTTTGAAGAATGAATAGGTTTAGGGGATTTAGAAGGATAGGTAAAAGGCTGGTAGGCCAAAAGAACAATATGAGCAGAGGTTGAGACAAGCAAAATGTCTTTATAAGACCTTAGAAGGTTAATATGGTTGAGGTGGAGATATGGGGAGATAAGATTAGGAAAGCAGGGCAGGACCAGATTAAAGAGGGTCTCTAGAGGCAGACAAAAGAATTTAGACCTGGTTCTGGAGGTGATAGGGCACCATTGTAAGTATTCTAGCAGAGATATGATACAAAGAGAGGAATGTTTGCAAATGCATTGTACATACAATTCAGACTGGCCTGGAATTGGGTCAGAATTCATGTCCTGGAGATTAAGGAAGCAGTTATTATAAAGTCCTAGAGGCTATGGAAACTGGGGGGAAGAGGCAGATAAGCTAGATATTTTCTTTCCAGAATCTGGGAGGCTTGGAAATGAGCTGGGTAGCAGGCATAAAGGAGAAAAAAAATGAGTCAAAGTTTTGATTTTGAAACACTGGAAAGAATAACAGTGCCATTAACAAAAGATGGAGAAGTTATGAGGAAAGGTAATTCTATGGGGGAAAATGATGAGTTTGGCAATGATTTTATTTACTTAACAAATACTTATGTGACATTCCTTATGTCCTTGGCACTGTTCTAATCATTTTATAAATGTTAACTCATTTATTTCCTACAACATCCATGTGAAATAAATACTGTTATTATCTTCTTTATTACAAAGGGGAAAATGCAAGTATTTGTCCAAGATCATAGCAAAGCCAGATTCTGAAGCCAGGCCATCTATGCCAGGCTCCCTCTGGCTGATGGGAGATTCAAGTGGAAGTACAGTAGATGGGAGGAGGTCAAATACTTGTTGGGCTCTTCCTCTGTGCAGAACGTTTTGCAGGAAATGTAGAGATGAGTATGACATGGACATACCATCAAAGACCTTATAAAGATCTAGTGAGAGGATGGCATTTGTCAAATGCTATTAAGTGTACTAAGTGATGTGCTATGAAAGAGGGTAGCAAACGAGAGAGGAAGGACCTGTTCTCTGGATACATATCCAGCTAGAGGCGTCAGAAAAGACCTAAGGAGAAGGAAGTGGAATTGTTGATAGACCCTGACAGACAAGTTGCATTGAATTTGGGTAGGTGATGGTAGGGGAGGGTCATTCTTGATAGCGATGAAAGAGTAAATACAATCATGGAAGGAAGAAAATTCTAAACATACTTTGGGACTAGCACCCTGCCCAGCACCTAGCTCTGTCCACCTGAACTGAGGTGAGTTTGGTTTTAGTTAGGCTCCAATAGGAGGTGAGTTGGAGAAGTAGGAAGAAAGAAGGCTGGGGCTCCCTTAATGGGGATCAGGAGCCTGAGTGGAGGGATGGAACTGAGAAGAGTTAGAAGTCAAAAGCATAGAAACAAGGAGGGGATGGTTGGTGCTGAAAAAGCAGAGGACTCCTGGAGGCATAGCTGGAGGTAGGAGAGCTAGGGGCTGAAGAGGGAGGAGGCTTCTTGGTTTATGCCTACAGATATCTAGGCTAGTCTTACTTCAAGATGAACCTACTATTCTCTGAAATTAAGGCCTGTTAGCTCGTAGGCTGCCGTTTGTTCCTTTCCTAGACTGGGAGACCACTTCTGGCCCTCTGCTTTTGCTTCTTGGGGGTCTCAAGCATCCTAGGGTAAATGAAGTTCTTCTTGTCTGTGTTGCCTGTGTATTCAGGAATCCCAAGGCCCTTCTGCTTAGACTCAAGAAGAAATGAACCAGGTACTAGGCTGTGCCCATGCTGTTGGTGCAGAGGTGATATTTCAGGGAATCATGAGTTTCTTGTGTGGTCTGAAATGGAAGTGCTACTGTTGATCTCTCCTTGGCCATGGGCAGTGATTCTAGGAGATGGGCAAAGCATGTTCCAGTCCAGTACTCCACATCCTCTTATGCCTTAAAGGATCACTCTTAGGAGAACAGTGGTGAGTGGAGAGAGAGCTTAAAAACACAGAGGTCAGGCAGTTCGTGTGGAATTTTTCATTGGGCATGCTGGAACAGTCCTCAGACTTTGTCTCATCAAACAGAGAGCACAGCCTTAGGAAAGAGATTTTGGTTTAAACTCCAATTTGCCACTTAGTAGTTCTGTGACCTTAGGATGACTGACCTCAGGCCTGTTTTGTTAATTGTAAAATAGTGCTAACAATGTTTGCTTTTCTTACCTAACGGGGATATTGGAAGGATCAGAGTAGATAACGTTTGTGAAAGAGCTTTGAGATTGCAAAGTGCTGTATCAAAGCATGCTGTGATTATTAACAACTACTAACCAGTTTGCTCCCTCTTAAAGATTAGTTCTCTGAGGGGGCCTTTTGCATAACCTGTTCACTAGTCCTTTTGCCAAGGACTTAAAGGGCAAGGCTCTGCAAGGAGCAGGAGTCTGAGACGTGGGACAGAACATTTCCCCAGGCAGACATATCCTATTGCATTGGCTCCAAGATGCACTCACCACCTCCCAGCCCCTACACTGACATCTCTGAAGTCTGGATGTGCCTTACAATTGATGGCAAGGCACATGAGATGAAATAAGCTATCACTGTTCTTGGAGGCAGGTGGATCAAATATGCAAATTTTCTTTTTTCTTTCTCTACCACTGAAAGCTTTGTGTGTATGTGTGTGGCACTTGAACCCAGGGTCTTGCACATACTTTACAAGTGCCCTACCACTGGGCTCCATCCACAGCTCATTTTTATTTTATTTTTTATTTTGAGACAGAATCTAAGTTATACAGGCTGCCTCTTTCCTTGAATTTGCAATCCTTCTGCCTCAGCCTCCCGAGTCTCTAGGATTAGAGTGAGCTACCAGGCCTGGTTCACTAAAAGCTATTTTGTCTCAAACGTTGCTAGCAGAAATCTTGCCGAAATGCATTGGGGGTCTTTGTCACCTCAGTAAGTATAGAACTCAGTCTGTCTTTGAGTATCTTGTAATATGTCATGGTCATCATTTCTCATAGCACAGATCTCTGGAAGCAGGATGTTGGCTTTAACGTATATGTCCTAATCTTGGGACATACCCTGTGTATCAACTTTTTAATCTCTTAAGAATCTCTTACAACAATTTTATCATCATTTTCTGTTTCCTCTTAAAAGTGGAAGGCAAGTGCATTTTGGTGAACAGGTAGTTTAGATTACCCCAAGTTTGACTTCTGGGGCTCTGGGCATTAGGAGTTTGGTCCCCACCTCATCCTATTAGCCTCTACTGTCAATGCCCTAAGTGACACGACAACCAACCAACCTTCCACGAAGCTTCTTTTGGGGATGAATTCTGTTCTTGTTTTCTTCTTACCTTTTGGAAATTCTTCAGATTCTGTTGCAAATTCAGAACTTCCTAATGAGGACGAGTTCTTGCTGTTTGCATCTCAAATTTATTATTTGAGTATGGACTTCCCACCTTTTGAGTTAACCTGCAAGTGCCATCTGAGCCAGTTACTCCTCATCTTGTCCTCTTGCTGGTGTTCAAGGAACATAGACAAAGAATTTATAATTTAAGAATGTAAATCCTCAGGGGGGTATGAGAGGGACACTGATGTGAACTGAGCGTGTGCTTTAGTTTTTCAGTGCTGGGAGGTTGAACCCAGGGCCTCGTGCATGCTAGGCAAGTGCTCTACCACCAAGCTGCACCCCAATCCCCTTTTTATTTTTTCTTTAGCACAAACTGCTTCTGGCTTCAAATTTATGATCCTCCTGCCTCTGCCTCCTGAGTAGCCAGGATTATAGGCATGCGCCACGGCACACCCCTGAACCTGTGCTTTTATGACATTATTTCACTTGATTCTCACAACAGCCTAGGGAGGTGAGCCTGCCCCTCCAAATTGTATACCTAGAAACACCAGGCCTCAAACACTTGAGTTCCTAGCTGGTCGTGCTAGTTATAATTAAGTGATGGAGTTATTTTGAACCCACACTTCCCAGGAAGAGCGAATGTGAAAACAAAGAGAAGTAATAAGGGGGATTATTGGCTCTTCAACAACAGCACTGATCACCTGGTCTGGCCTCCTATAATATGGAGGCTCAGGAATTGACTGGACTTTGTTTTCCGAAGGTTTCTGTGGTTTCTATTTCCCAGCCCAACTCAAGGGGAAGGATGGTGCTCTGTGTGCTGTGTTTTCTAGCCTCTGATTGGGCCTCCTCTGGCCCCTGCTTCCAGTGGCTCCTGATTGAGGTCAGATGCCGTGTGGTGCCCTAGAAATAACCGGGTTTCTAGCCCATCATGCCTCCCTTGAGCCCCTGGGCCTGCTAGGGCAGCACAGGCAGCACCTCTCCCCAGAGCTGTGTTTGTTTCTATTATGTCATTTGCTTAGAATAGGCAGCCTGCTAAGTGTTAGTTATCACCTCCCTGTGATTCCCTGCCTTTCCGTCTTTTCTTTCTGTCTTCCCCCCCCCCCCCCCCCCCACCCCCGCTGCTTTGGGTACTTAGGATGAGAGGGACCTAGGAGGCAGCATTCTAAATGGGCTTCTTCTCCAGTTTCTTCTTTCTTTGGATTTCAGCTTTTCTACTGATTGTCCTTTGAGGAGGAGCTTTTGTTAGAAACACTGGCACTGTAAATGGCCCCTCTGTGGTCGGAAAAAAATATGCTTCTTTCCTTGAGGTTGAAGAGAGCAAACTGGGGAAGAGGGTTTGAATTGGGGGAATGGGGGAGGGTGTGGGTTTGGATCTGTGGGGGTCAAGTGCAGGGATTTGCCAGGCTCTGTGTTTTGGTGTTCTGCTTCCTTTCACCTTGGTATACATTTGTCCTTTTAAATCTTTACACATGAAGGCTGTTTTTGCCACTCAGGCTAAGAGACACTGACAAGTCTTGTCCTAGAATTATTACCATGACTATGAGACAGGAAGTTGGGGAAATGACTCTAGATTCTAGGGTTTGGGGGCTGTGGGTTAGGTGGCAGGGCAATTATATGATGACACTTCAATATGGACTAATGCAAAAAACTAAGGACTCATTCTATTAGGCAGCTAGCCTCCACCCGCTTCTCTTTCTCTAATGTTACCATGTGAAGAAATGGGGTTCTTCTCCCTACTAAAATGTCCATCCCTTGTCTGCATGCCAGTGATTTGTGACTTCTCTTCTACTTGATACTATTTCAACCATTTCTGCACATTTCACCTGGTTACACCAAACTGTCTCCCTGAGATCCTGTTGCATCCCCCAAGGGTAGCTCCACTTGAAACCACTAGCATTTTACCTTATTCAGATGCAAGAGCAGTTCAGAGAAGGAAGTGTGGTTTTGTACCAGCTGTCAAGATAGGACATAGAGAGGCTGTTTGCTTCCCGGGGTTTATATTGCTCACCAAGAATACTTGGGCCTATAGATTGTGAGATTTTCTCTGGAAAACCTTGGAAGAGTTAACTTCATGATTTAGTGTGTTCATATTCATTCATCATCCTCTCCTCCTCTCTCCTGCAACAGGTATCACTTGTCTGAGTCAGCTCTCCCCTTCCATCCTGTGGTCCATCCCTTCCCACCTTCTCAGGAACCTAATACCATTGCTTTCCTTTCTCTCTATTGTCCTTTCTTTTTTGTCATCTCTACTCAATACTTTCTATCCAATTTTCAACATACTCACATTTCTCCTATCTTAAATTGCCACTTATCTTTCTCTTATTTTTCACAGTCAAACTTCTGGAAAGAACAACCCATATATCTTGTCTCTGTTTCCTCTGACACCTATTAGTCTTCTTCACCAATTCTCATTCCATCAAAACTGCTCTATGTGAACTTCTATTTGGACTTAACAGACATGTTTCATTCCCCATCTTGTTTCACCTCTCTGCACTTTGATGCTGTTGACTAACCCTGGATTTTTGAAATGCATTGTCCCTTTGGCTTCTATTTTGTCATATCCTTAGTTTGCCTCCTGCAGGTTCAGTATCCCTTAGTCAAAATGACTGGGACCAGAGTGTGTCATATTTCGCACTTTTTTTTTTTTTTTACAGATTTTGGAATATTTGTGTGTACATAATGACATATCTTGGTGAGGGGACTCAAATTGAAACATAAAATATGTTTGTGTTTATATATACCTTTGTATACCTTACCTGAAGATAATTTTATACATGTATATTTTTTGGTGCTGAGAATTGAACTCAATTCTTATATATATACATATATATATATATATATTTTTTTTTTTTTTTTTTTTTCCCAGTACTGGGAGGTTGAACCCAGGGCCTTGTGCATACTTTGCAAGTACTGTACCACTGAGCTGCATCCCCAGCCTCCTTTTAAAGTTTTTTTTTTTTTTTTGAAATAAGGTCTCACTAAGTTACACAGGCTGCCTTTAGCCTCAAACTTGTGATCCTCCTATATCTACCTCCCAAGTCACTGGGATTATAGGCATGTGCCCTGACCTGGCTTATACAATATTTTTTGAGCACCTGTGTTTTGACTGTGACCAGTCACCTGAGGTCTGTTGTGGAATTTTCCCACTTTCAGCATCATATTGACACTTAGAAGGTTTCAGATTTGGGAGTATTTTGACTTTAGATTAAGAATGTTCAAACTGTATCTTTCTGGTCATTACTTCACATCTCTTGTTTTTCATCTTTTTCCTTTCTACCTGATTTTTATTTATTTTAATTAAATAAATTAATTAATAATTTATTTATTGTGGTACTAGGGCATAGAACCCAGGGCCTTGCACATACTTTGCAAATGCTGTACCACTGGGCAGCACTCCCAGGCCATTTTCTATTTATTTTATTTATTTATTTATTTATTTTTCTTTTGAGACAGAGTCTTGCTAAATTACAGACTGCCTCTGGCCTCAAACTCAAGATTCTCTAGCCTCTGCCTCCTGAGTTGCTGGGGTAACAGGTGTGTGCCACCACTCCTGGCTCTACCCAATTATTAAATGTGAGGGTTCTTTAAGTCTCTATCCTAGACCCTCTTTGTTTCTCAGTTGCTCTTCTTGTAGTAGTTTTCATAGCCTCGGAGACTGGGTCTGTGGAGACTCTAAAATTCATATCTTCATCTCTTTAGTTGGAGACCTTTGAGCTCCAGGTTCATATACTCACCTTCTTACTCATCTTCTCTACTTGGTAGCTCACAGATGTCTCAAACTGGACATGTCCAAACTAAACTAATGTCATCTAAACTTGGTCCTCTAACTGCTCTCTAACTGCTTGGGTTGCACTTTGGCATGTTCTTCTTTCTTACCCATGCCCCACATCTTACATTTTTACTACTTAAATCTCTCTTGAATCTATCTGCCAGCTTATTGACATCATCCAGGGATCATTGTTCACCTATTTTACTGTTGTTGTTTCATTACTAGTGTCTTTTTTTTTTTTTTTTTTTTGTGGCACTAGGGGTTGAACCCAGGGCCTCGCACTTGCATGCTCTGCAAGTGCTGGACCACTGAGCTGCACCCTCAGCCCATTTTTTTACTTTTTGAGGCAAGGGTCTTGCTAAATTACACAGACTGCCTCTGGTCTCGAATTTGTGATCCTCCTGCCTCTGCTTCCCAAGCCACTGGGATTACAGGCGTGCACCACCACGCCCAGCTATCTGTAGTGTCTTAAATTGACTTGTGCCTCTTAGAGTTCATTCTCCACATTGTGAAATTTTATTAATTTAATTTAATTTATTTAAATTTTATGTTATTTTATTTGATTTTGCTTTTGTTTTGTTTTGTTTTTCTGAGACAGGGTCTTGCTGTGTAGCCCAGACTGGCCTTGAACTCATGATCCTCTTGCCTCTGCCCTCCAAGTGCTGGGATTACAGGTGTGTAACACCACTCCAGGCACATTGTGAGCTTTTATTTACTTATTTATTTATTTTTGTGGTAATGAGGGTCTGAACCCAGTGTGCATACTTTGCAAATGCTCTACCACTGAGCTACACCCCCAGCCCTTTTTGAATTTTTTACCTTGAATCAAGATCTCACTAAGTTACACAGGCTGCCTTTGGCCTTGAACTTGGAATCCTCCTGGCTCTGCCTTCTGAGTCATTGACATTACAGGAGTGTGTCACTGTGCCTGGCACATTGTGAGCTTTTAAATGCATAATTCCAATCACATCTCACTGCCTCCCCTGTTCTGCTCCAATCTGTTTAATATATATGAATACTAAACTCCTCACATGGCCTGCAAGGCCTTGTGAGATCTTACCAGTGTTGCCTATGCCTCTCTGCTCCTTCCTCTGCCCTTGGCCACACTGGCCTCAATATGACATGACTCCTCCCACCTCCAGTGTGTACATGCTCTTTCCTTCCTCTGAAATTCCCTTCCTTCCCCCTACCTAGACCATTCCTATCTGTTCTGAGCTCAGTTCAGATGTTACTTCATTAAAGAAGGCTTTTTGGAATCCCAGCCTAGGCCATGCATGTGCTAGGTCTATCCATACAGGACCACTATTCCTTCCACATCTCTCTGGCACTTGTTCATGGTGGCAAAAAACCTCATTTGATGTCATATGTCCACTCTCTGCTAGACCATAAACTCCTAAGAGCAGAGGCTGTGTCTGTTATATTCATTGTTACATGCACAGCCATAGCACAATGCCTGGCACATACTTGGCACTTGTTGTTGTTAGGTACCACTTGCATATATTTAATTCTATGACTGAATTACAACTGAGCTGGGAGGAGGGTGTCAAGATGAATTTGCAGGGAGGTGTATGCAGATGGTGCTATTCTCTCAAACTGTCAACTTATTTTTAAAAAATTTTCCCCCAGGAATCTTCCAAGCTGTCAATTTAGGGAAGTCAGTAATAGTTCAGTTTTATAAGACTCATATGGTTAGATTATCTGGTCCAGAATTAATTAATTAATTAATTAATTAAGAGGCAGAGTCTCACTGTGTAGCCCAGGATGGCCTTGAACTCATGATCTTCTTTTTATAACCTTCCAAGTGCTGGGACTACAGGTGTGCACAATCATGCCTGCCACCAGAATTTCCTTTTTTTCTTGAGACAGGGTCTCACTGTGTAGCCCAGGCTGTCCTGAAACTCATTATGTAGACCAGACTGGCTTTGAACTTGCATAGATCCTCCTTCCTCAGCCTCCTGAGTGCTGGGATTATAGATGTGAGCTGCCACCTCCTGCCAGAATTTTCATTTTAAATATACGGAAACTAAGGGCCAGCAGACCTGCAGCCATACCACTGTGATTTCCAAGCCCGCCAGATCTCAGAAGCTAAGCAGGGTTGGGCCTGGTTTGTACTTGGATGGGAGACTGCCTGGGAATACCTGGTGCTGTAAACTTGGGAGAAGGACCTGGTAACCCACTCCCAAAAATTAATCAGCCATTGAAAACCCTATGAATAGCAGAGAAGCACTAACAATACTGTTTCACCTGCTGTATGTAGGGTAGGGTTGCTATGAGTTGGATACTGACTTCACAGCACCTAACAACAACAACAAGGGCCAGAAAACTAAGAGTGAAATCACCCTGATGTCCAAGTTCACACTAGCTCTCCTGCACAACCCAGGCCCTCCTGCCTCTCCTCTAGGCACAGCTCTATGTTCTCCAGTTGAAAGCAGGGTGTGAGGGTGTGGCAAGCAGGAGCCAGGCTGTCCCAGGCAAAGTGTAAGGAGCTGTTTCACTCCTCCCCCTCCAGGGTAGGCATGGCTGATGGGCTATAAAGGCAGCTGAGCCAGAACCAGCCTTAGCTAGTGAGATGCAGAGCCCTGAAAGGAGAAACACAAGGGAAGTGTTTGTTGAAGTAACTTGATTTTCCAGTTACCAGTTATCAAAGTTGTTGTTGTTGTTGTTAGGTGCCATCGAGTTGGTATCCAACTCATAGCAACCCTGTGTATAACAGGTGAAACACTATTGTCAGTGCTTCTCTGCTGTTCATAGGGTTTTCAATGGCAGATTGATTTTTGGGAGTGAGTTGCCAGGTCCTTCTCCCATATATAGGTAAATAGTATTTAGAAAATGGTGAGTATTATGAGAGAAAAAAAAAAAGGAATGAAGGGAGATAATGTGAGTGCAAAGAGGTGGGTTGTAATTTTAAATAGAGTGGTCTCTGCAGACATATTTATAAAGTGATGTTAGAAGAGTGACTTGAAGGAAGGGAGAAAGTTAGACATGTGGATATCTTGGTAAAATGAAATTTCTGACAGAAGGAGTTCTACCTAAGGTTGAAACATGCTTGGCATGTTTAGGGCACAGCAAAAACTCCCCTATGGCTGGAGTGGAATAAGCTGAGGTTAGATAAGCAGTGGGTGGCAGATCACATAGGGACCTATAGGTCATTGTGAAGACTTAGCCTTTTCTTTTGATGGAAAATAGGATACACTGGGGGCTGGGATTTAGCTCAGTTGGTAGAGCTCTGCGTTGCAGTCTTTGAGGTCCCACGTTCAATTCCCAGCACCGCAAAAATGGGAGAAGGACCTGGCAATTCACTCCCAAGGCAATCCTGAAACAGCCATTGAAAACCCTATGAGGGTCGCCATGAGTCAGATCCCGACTCGATGGCACCTAACAACAACAACAAAGGATACACTGGAGGTTTTTGAGTCAGGGAGTAATACGATTGGACTTATTTGACAGGGGTTGCAAAGTCTGCGATGTTGAGAAAAGACTTTCAGAAGCAAGAATGGAAACAGGGAAACCAATTGGGAAGCTGCTCCGTAAACCTAGGTGAGAGATGGTGGTGGTTCATTGTTTTGTTGTTGCAAAAGAAGAAAATGAGAACAGATTGGGTTCTGGAAAGAGCCCAAAGGATTTCCTGATGGATAAAATGTGGAGTGAAAGAGAAAAGGAGTAAAAATGAACCCTGCCTTTTTGACCTGAGCAATTGGAAACTTTATATTGCCAAAGAGATGGTGAACACTGAGGGGTGAGTCAAATTTTGGGGACAGTTAAGAGGTTTGATTTTGGATAGTTTGGATGTGTTAAGTGGAGAGTAAGACGTGAGTGGGGATATAAATATGGGAATCATCAGCACTTAGGTAGCACTGAAAGATACGCAAACCATGAAAGCAGTTGAGATCAGCAAAGGAGTGAGTATAGGTACGCAGAGCAGAAAAGAAGAACAAAGCCTGACCCCTGGGTACTGGAATATTAAGAAATAAAAGGACAGAGGAAGAGCCCGCAAAGAAGACTGAGAAGTGACTGGCAAAGTAGGAAGAAAACCAAGAGTGTGGCGACCTGGAAGCAAAGTGAAGAACATGTCCTCAGTAGGAGGGAAAGAGGGACTATTTCCAGTGCTGTGAGGAGCCAAGAGGACGGGCACTAACCTCATTAGCCGCTGGACTGGGCAGTGGGGATGTCTCCAAGGATCTTGACAAGGGCAGTTTTGGCGTAGTGGTGAGAGGTCAAGTCTTATTTGAGTGGATTCAACAGAGAATGGAAGAGAAGAGAAGGTATTTATTGCAAGTTTGCTGCAAAGGAGAACAGAGTAATGGGGTGGTAGCTCTAAGGGAAAGTGGAATCAGCAGAGTCTATTTTATTACATTTTTGTCATGGCCAAATATGTATAATACAAAAATTCCCATTTAACTGCTTGAACTATATAGCTGGGTGGCATTAAGTCCATTCCCATTGCGGTACGCCGTCACCACCACTCATCTTCAGAACCATTTCATCTTCCCAACTGAAATTCTGTTATCACTTTTATATTTTAGTGTGAGAGAAAGAATAACATGTTTTTGTGCTGGGGGGAATGACCTATGCCAACTGGGAGAAATGAATGATGTAAGAGAGTGAAGGAAGATCATTGGAATGCTTTTCTGGGGTAGGGGAGGGTGAGTTCTGGCACTCAAGGAGAGACACTGACTCTTGGGCCATGGGCAATTCATCTCCAGAATAGGTGGGAAGGCAGTGTGGATGCTGACAGGGGCACAGTGTTGTGGTGGGAATGTGTGGAAATTCTCTTCTGACTGTTTCCATTTCTCAGCAAAGTAGGAAACGAGGTCATCAGCCAAGAGTGTGGGGGAGGAGTTGTTTGAAGTTTGAGGAGAAGGAGGGTGTGAAGTAGTTGTCTTTGGCGAGTAGGTGGGTGAATAGATTAAATCAGGGAGGATAGTGTGACTGTCAGGCACATTAAAGGCTTGTCTTTGGTTTATGGTCATGAATTTAAAGTGAGACCAGTCCACGTGGTTGTGTGCTTTTCTCCTGCTACATTCAACTGCGTGGTGCAAGTGCTGGATTGGCTTTAACTAGGATTGTCATTGTGCCAAGTGAAGAAAGGGAATTTTTTAAAGTGGGGTCTCACTAAATTGCCTAGGCTGGCCTCCAACTCACGATCCTCCTACTTTTGCTTCCTGGGTAGCTGGGATTGCAGACACAAACCAGTACAAGCTGACTAAGGAAGGAGTTAATATAACGATTGCTCAAGAATGTAAACTAGGAGAGCAGGGAAGAGAGGATATCATATTCATTGTGAGAACCAGTAAAAAGATGGGATTACCAAAGGTCTGGTGATCCTAGTAGGATGAAAGACTTGCTAGAATATCCAGATCTGAGGGAGTAAGCTGGAAGGGAGAAGGCAGTGGTTGGTGAGTGGGAAGTATGCACTTGGGGGTTGCTGTTCTTGGTGATGACTAGGGTTCAAGCATGAGAGTCATTGGGGAGAACAAAGTGGAGCACTAGGTCTTTAGAAAAGAAGAGCTCAAGGAACAGAGAAGCCAAGGTATTGGAATGACCACTTACAAAGGTAATGAAATTGCTAAAAGTTAAGACAAGACTAACTTACATACATATATGAATGAAAGATGTATGTTCTGCCCTCAGAGAGCTTATGGTCCAAATTAAGAGATAAGCAATCAAAGGATTTTCTTTTTTGCAGTTACTAGGTGTTGAACCCAGGGTCTCATGCATATTCTGCAAGTGCTCTACCACTGAGCTGCACCTTCAGCCCATTTTTTACCTTTTATTTTGAGACAGGGTCTCTCTAAGTTATGCAGGCTAACTCTGGCCTCGAACTTGGGATCTTCCTGCCACTGCCTCTCACGTTGCTGGGAATACAGGCTGTACCACCAGGCCTGCCTCAATCAAAAGAATTTATGGCATAGTGTGAAAGGTGCCATAATTAGAAAAGCCTAAGGTATAGGGGCACAAATGGAAGACACTTAAATTTAACCTTGGGAGGTGGAGAATCTTCCTGGAAGAAAGAGATTTGATTTGGGATTTTGAAGAACAAATCCAAGTCAATAAGGTGAAAAGAGAAGGAAGAGGCAGCCCAGACAGTAGGGATACTATGTGCAAAGGGATAACCAAGAGCCTAGGCATGCTGAAGTAAATGAAGAAGAGCAGTTACCCAAGTCACCATGGGCAGTGGTAAGAGATGAGTCTGGGCACCAAGCTGACCTGGATCATTGTATAGACCTTGGGAGCTAGGTGAAGGACTCTGGATTTGTCCTATGAGCAATGGGTATGGATGGGCTGGGGGAGAGAAGAGGGGATGGGAGAATGCTTAATAGATGAGTGAGCTCTGAGCTGGGTCCTCTTATCAGTTATCTGTGGCTTCATAACATATTACCACAGAACTCAGTGGCTTGAAACAATACACATTTATTTTCCTACAGTTTCTATGAGCAAAGAGTCTAGACATGACTTGACTGAGTTCTCCAGCCTAGGGTCTTAACAAGGCTACAAATACAGTGTCAGCCAGTGCTGCAGTTTTCTCAGCTCGGTGGGGCTTTCAAGTTCATTTCCATAGCTGCTGGCAGGCTGCAGGTCCTCCATGGCTGTTGGCCAGAGACATGAGTTTCCTGCCACATGGATCTCACCATAGGGTAGTTCATGATATGGCAGCTGACCTCCCTCAGAGCAAGTGAGAGGGAAGTGGGCCTGTCCACTGTCTTCTGAAACCCAGTTACAGAAGTGACATCTTATCACTTTTGCCATATTCTGTTTATTGTAAGTGAGTCAGTCAGTCCAGCCACACTCAAAGGGAAAATGCACAGGGTAGGACTACTAGGAAGCCAGATCATTGGGTGGCCCTAGAGGCTGCCACGCACACCCAGGAGGAGGGTGCAGGAGTTTGTCAGACACAATAGAGAAACAACTAGGAGAAGACGGTACAGAGGAAGGTTAAGGAAATGTTGGAATAACACTGGCAATAAAAATATAAAGGCATGAAATGAACTATGTGTTCTAAGTGGTAGAAGATGCTGCTCCTAAGCTAGCTGTGGCCAGATTATAGAAGGTCTTCCATGCTATACTGAGAAGTTTGATCTTTACTCTATGTACCAACGGAAGATACCTTTAAGTCTTGTATATAAGATGAGTTTTTGGTCTCTGGCTGTGTGAGGGACAGATGGGAGAGGAAAGGATTAGTGACCAGGAGAACCCTCCAGAGACAGAATCTAAAGTAGGTGAGCTGAGGGATGTGGAACCCCGAACCAAGGCAGTGGCAGTGGGCATTGCAAAAGAGACCAATTCCAAAGGATGTTTAGACAATAATTAGCAACTCTTGGAGGGCTTCCTGGGAGACTATGAATGTGCCAGAGCCACATGCTTTCAAAGGCCTCCACCTGGATGACTGAAGGCTCTGGCTAGAACTGACAGTTCCTAATACAGCCTGAGTAAGACACTGCCCCTTGTGGATGGGAAGGGGAGTTAGTCTTAGCAGACATGGCCTTTACCTGTGAATTTAAGGCACACATTTCTGTTCTATTTGCTGACAGTAAAGAAGTTCAATACATTTTTTTTCCCTGTTGGTTCTTTTAAGACATTTTTAGAGCAGCTTTAGGTTCATAGCAAAATTGAGAGGAAATATAGATACCCCATATACCTCCTGCCTCTACACAGGTATAGTCCTCCAATTAACATCTCCCACCAAAGTGGTACATTTGTTACAATTGTTAAACCAACATTCACACATGATTTTGTGGGCTTTTTTTTTTTTCTGGTGCTGGGACCAAACCCAAGGCTTTGCACTTGCAAGCCAAGCACTCTACCACTGAGCTAAATCCCCAACCCCATCACACATAATTTTCAAACAAAGTTCATGCTTTATACTAGGGCTCACTGTTGGTGTTGAACATTCTATGGATTTAGACATATGTGTAAGGACATGCACTCATTATTATCAGAAGAATATTTTCACTGCTCTAAAAATCCTGTATTCCACCTATTTAACCCTTCCTCTCCCCAACCCCTGGCAACCACTGATATTTTTGTGGTTTTGCCTTTTCCCAGAGTATTGTATAGTTAGAATCATATAGTAGGTAGCTTTTTTGAATTGACTTCTTTTATTTAGTAATATTCATTTCAGTTTCCTTCATGTTTATATTAGCCTATTTTTGTTACTACAATGAAATATGTGAGGTAGGATATTTTATAAAGAAAATAAGTTTATTTTGGCTCACAGTTCTGGAGGTGCAAGGTATATAGGTCACATCACATCTGATGATGGCCATCTCTCCCACATGCAGAGCATCACGTAGCAAGAGACAGGGAGTACCTGCATGTATGTGTGTATACCTGTCTGGTCTCTCTTTCTTTTCTCATATGGTCACCAGGATTCAATCATGGAGGCTCCACCCTTGTGACCATATCTAATCCTAATCACTTCCCAAAAGCCACGCCTCTAAACACCACAGTCATATAAATTTCTACCCTCTTAATACTTCATGCTGGGGATTAAATTACAACACATGAATTCTTGGGGGGCAGACAAACCACGTCCAAACCATAGCAATGTTTTCTTGGGTGAAACCCATTTCTATTTTAGTGCTGAATAATATCCCATTTCCAGATGTACCACAGTTTGTTTATTCACTCACTTACTGAAGGACATGTTGATGGCTTCCAAGTTTTGGCAATTATGAATAAACACCAAATGCTGAATGAGGTTGAAGAGTTGCGGGAACTCTCATTCATGGCTGGTAGGAATGTGAAATGGTATAGCCACTTTGGAAGACTGACAGTTTCTTAGAAAACTAACTCTTATCATACAATCCAGCAACTGTGCTCTTTGGTATTTACCCAGAAGAATTGAAAACTTATGTCCACACAAAAACCTGCACAGGAATATTTATAGCAGCCCTATTTAAAGTATCTCTTGTGTGTAGAATCCCATTCAGGGTGTCAGGGGTACCATGGAATACAGGGCTTCACTCTTGAAGAGCTTTCAGCATGGTTCCAGGTGAGAAAAGAGGTTGTTCTTAGATTGAGGACACTGACTGCGAGGGCATTTTCACTCTGAGCCAAGGTGGAAAGAGACTCCATGTGATCTAGTTCTGTGGGCACAGCAACCTCAGAGGCTGCCTCTTTCTCCACAGGGCTTTGGAGAGTAGTGAATCCTCACAGGATGCTGAGCTTCTGCTTCTATTGGTTAGGGAAGGGCTTTCATCTTCCCTTTATACATTTCAGACAGCCTCCCAGAATTTCCAGGGCAATTAGTGTCATCTAAGAAGGTTCTGGGTCCCAAGTTGCCATTTGGCTAGGACAGGGTGCATAGTGCAGGTCATGGTGCCATTTGTCGAGGATCTCCTGGGAAAGGATAGGATCAGATTGGTGGATGAGTACTAAGTGGCTACTAAGTGCCAAAAAGAATGAGTACTGTATATGGAGCAGTACTAATTGTTTTGCATATGTTACTTCATTCAGTCCTTGTAACAACCCTAGTGAGTTAGTACTATTGCTATTTATCCAATGTTTCATATGGGAAACTGAGACTCAGCAAGATTAAATAGCTTGCTCAAAGCCACACAGTAAGAGTCAGAGGTAGGCCTGTCTGACTTCAGAGCCTGCATTTGAACTATAATATTATACTTCCCTGTCTTCATGCATTTATTTTTGTTTTTGAATCCATCTGTCATGTCTCTGATTATATCATTTGTCAGAAGGTTATTTTCCTTCTACTACTGGGTAATTAGGCCAGTCTCTTACCTTCTAGTTTTTAAGTTCACATTTAATGCCGACCCATCTGGAATTCACTGTAGTGCATGTGCATTTATTTCGTTTAGTTTTAGTTTTGCTTTTTTGATCACCAAAGTTAGAGCTTCCCAAGCTTGCTTAGGTAAAGATGAGCTTACTATAGGGATACTTAGAGTAGTGAGGAATAAGGGATCTTTAACAGTCCAATGAGAGGGACTATACCAGGGCTGGGCCTTAAGGTGACAAGGCAGACCAAATGACCTTTGCCTAGCTCAGTTTCACTATATAATAAGTGCTCAGTGAATATTTGTTGAATCAATGCAGCAAGCAGTTGTGTGGTAAGCTGTCCAGGGAAAGGGGCCAGCAACAACCCTTTTGTTTGGCTGAAATAAGGTCAGCTTATGCACCACTGTGACAAAATACCTGAAGGAAACAGACTTATGGGAAGAATGATTTGTTGGGACTCTTGGTTTGAGGATTTCAGTCCATAGAGGCAAGGCAGGTGGCAGGGTCTGTGGCAGAAAACTTCATGTCCTGTCATATCAGGAGCAGAGGGAGCTACTGGAAGCTAGGGGCTCTCATAAAACCCCCAAAGGCTCACATCTAGTGACCTACTTCTGCAAAGCTAGGTTCCATCTCCCAAAGTTCCATAGCCTTCCAGTACAGTGCCACCACCTGGGGACCAAACATTCAAACATATGACCTTGGGGGGGCATTTTAGGTTCAAACTCAAACACTACTCTACTATAAGGATATGGTGGTAGCAACACTAGGACTGTACCTGTTGGGGGCAGATCCCTGCATTCCCCTTGCATCTTCTGCTTAGACTTGGGGTTTGGCCTCAGTGGTCGTAGCAAACAGGGACATACTGTCATTCTGCCCATGAGTGCACATTTCTGGGTGGTTCCCCCCACATCTGTTCTCAGCTGCCCCTCACAGGCATGATGGCTGAGATGCCAGTAAGGAATAGACACAACAGAAGATCTGGGTTCAGGCTTTGGCTCTGTTAGAGCTGTGTGACTTGGGACTGATGCTTAGCCTCTCTGAGACTTGGTTTTCTGATCTGTAAAGGAAAGGGGATTGGGCCAAAATTCTTTCCAGCTCTTGAGTCCTATGCATTTCTACATTGGGCCCAAGGTCACAGGGAAGGGGAAATGTTGACATCACATCCATCACCCCTCAAAGCTCAAAGGTGAGTCCAAGCACATGTCCTTTTGATGAGGGAGTTGCCAAGAGAGGAAAAGAGTCTCAGGGTTTGGTGGGTCTCTTCCCTTTTCTGTTACCCTAAAGATACTTGGAAGCAAAGCCTAGCACGCTCACCCAGGACTCTTGGTGGGGCTAGAGTGAAAGGCAGAGGAAGGGCATGCAAACAGCTTCCTGCTTTTATAAAGCTGCCATTGCTCTAGCTTTGCCCTCCCCTCCCCACCGCCCCAGCTCCTCTCCTCTGTGGGAGCTCTCTGTCTTAAGCCCAATTCTGTTTGTGTCTGTTATGGCACTGAAACGAAATGAGCAACTTATTTTTATCCAGTTGGAAGCGGCAGGTTGCTTAATGTAAGCAATGAAGTCCTCGGTGCTCCAAACCCTGGAGCCCGTTAACTGCCAAGTCAGATCCTGTTTGAAGCAGAAGGCAGTATGGCTTGCACAGGATGTGAGACAGGTTGGAGCTTCCTGATCATCCTTCAAGCCACCTGAGCTGTTTCAAAGTCCAGGAGTGGGGGACAGTCATTTAAATTCTCTTCTCCTAGAGCAGAGAATCTCAACCGTGGCACTCTTGCAACTAGAGCCAAATAATTCTTTGTTGTGGAACACTATCTTGAGCCTTGAAGCATGTTTAGCAGGATCCCTGGCCCTTCTCCTCTAGATGCCAGCAGCAGCCCCCTTCCCCAGTTACCACAACCAAAAATGTCTCTACACATGCCAGTCATCCCTGAGGGACAGCATTGCCCCAGTTAAGAATGCCTGTCCTGGAGCTGCCACTGCACACACAGGCGGCTTCTGAGCCGAGCTAGGCTATGACAACTGTGATGGTTGTTTTTTGTTTCACTTCTGACTGATGAAGACCCTAAGGCAAGTTATTGAGGCTCCCTATCATGGGGGCTCTGTATTTTCCTTATTAGAAAAGTAGCATTTGTTTGTTGGAGAAAATTTAGAAGAAACAGAAAAAAGAAGAAAAATTTAGAGGATCTGTCAACATCTCAGCCACCTAGAAATAACCACCGTTAAGTTGTGTTTTCTTCCTGCGTTATTTGCATGTCACCTCTCCCCACCCCCAGCCCCACCCCCTACCAAATCTGGCACATCCAAATCTGGATGATCTCTTACTACATGGCAGTGTTCTTGGAAAATGTGATTTTTAGTGGATGCATATTAGGCCATCTAAGGATTATCTCATTCTTTATTTAATCAATTTTCAGTTGTGGAACATTATTGCAACTAATTTTCTTGCTAGAGATAATACTGGGATGACAACTTTGTACGTTAATCTTTGTGTGAGCCTCTGATTTCCTTGGGATAATTCCTTGAAGCAGGATTAATGGGTCAAAGGATAGGAACATTTTCAAGGCATTTGATACATGTTATCAAGTTACTCTCCAGAATGGCTGTGGTATTTCATACTAGCAATGTGTGAGAGCCAGATTGGGGCAATCTGTACTTCAAAACTTTCTTTGATAGTTTAGGTTTATGCTGAAGTTGAGCAATCTCCATTTTATTTGTAACGTTACACAAGAGCCCTACAAAGCACAACGGTGGTCTGTTTTCATGGTACAACTAGGCAGAACATGTACTGGCTAGGATAAGTGATACATGGCACATTTTAGTATAATTTTAATTTCAATTATTTTTTAAATTTTTGCAGTGCTGGGGGTTGAATCCAGGGCCTCTTGCATGCTAGGCAAGCACCTATCCCCATCTCCCAAGCCCATATTTTAGTTAGTTAGTTAGTTAGTTAGTTTGTTTGTTTGTTTGTTTGGAGACAGGGTCTCTCTGTGTAGCCCAGGCCAGCCTGGAACTTGCTATGAAGCCCAGGCTGGCCTTAAACTCATGATTCTCCTGCCTCAGTCTCTGGAGTGTTGGGATTACAGGCATGCACCACCACGCCCAGCAAATTTTAGTGTTACTAACAGAAGACCCAAGACTGAAGACCCTCAGCAGGTCATTCTACGTGATAATCATTTCTTTTTGCTTAGCCGAAGCAATGTGACAACGTGTGCTAATCGCCCTTTTCTAACGGGTTGGTTTTGTTGTTGTTGTTGTTGTTGTTATTTGTTTTTTGTTTTTTATGGTCCTTGGGGGTTGGACCCAGGGCCCCACATATACTTTGTAAGTACTCTACCACTAGGCTGCACCCTCAGCCCATTTTTTACTTTTAATTTTGAGTCTGGATCTTGCTAAATCGTACAGGCTGCTTCTGGCCTTGAACTTGCAATCCTCCTGCCTTCACCTTCTGAGTCACTGGGATTATAGACATGCCACCATGCCCGACCTAACTAGTCTTCTAAAGGGGCCACTGATTTTCAGAGACTTTGATTCAGACATCTTTGGCATCTAGTTTTCTAGGGCACAAATCTAGTGGCCTTTGTGGAAGACTAAGAGGGTCACATCTGAGATGAGGTCATCTAGTAGAGTTTTTGGCAATGTCATTGTGTCCCTCTCTGGGCCCTCCCCTCCTGCACATCCTTCCCTGGGGGTCTGGTTGCATCCTAGGTACTCTTGGTAAAAGATCCATGTTCAGCCTCGACATAAACCTAGTCAGGAGCCTGGATGCCCTCAGAGCTGGGGTAGCCTGGGCAGTGGAGAGGGGACACACATGGCACATGAGATGCTGGCCCCATGCAGTTGTAGACACAATTTTGATGGCTCTTCAAAGAATTTGGTGACCAAGAACACTCTTACCATGGCTATCTCTGTTAAGAACGTAGGTACCATGAGGACTGGAAGGTAAACAGAGGCAGGCAGGGATACATCTAGGCCAGCAGGTTCTGAGATCAAAAGCTTGCTGCCAACATGAGGAGGTGGACACTGACAGACAGAAGGGTAGCTTTGTGATGGGAAGCCAGATCAGCCTGTGCTCACAGTGCAGGGAAGATCAGGGGTTTCCCTACCATGCTGGTGACAGGGGCCAACAGTAGAAGGAAGGAGTTTTAGTCTCTGACCACCTTTCTCTGGCCAGTGGAATCAAGTGTGGAGGTCTCAGGTAACCTAACTGTGTCATCAGTGGCAATTTCAGCTCAACCACCATGTCCTTTGATGTTCTCACATGGGGAGAGAGGTATTTAATGTAGTGGGACCTGCCTTGTCAAACCTCTCTTTCTCCTCGAGGAGCTCAAGACCTAATAGATCTTGTTTTGAGGGATTTCATTCAGTTCTACTTCTCCTGAGAGGATGTCATGTTTATCCTGTTTTGCAGGTAAAACTGAGGGAGAGACGCCTGAAATTGCAAGGTGATGTTTAGTCAATAGTAGATCAGGAGACAAAATGTTTCCTTTTTAACTTTTTTTTAAAAGTTAAATGTTTCTTTTTTTAACTTTTCATTTAATATTAGGCCCACAGAAAAATGGCCAAAATAGCACACTTCCCCCAACTTCCCTAATATTAACACCTTACATAACCATAGTATAATTATAAGAGCTAGAGAATTAACATGAGCACAGTACTATTAACTAAACTATCAGCCTATTTCAATTTCACCAGGTTACACTTCTGTATGTTCCATGAGCCTACCTAGGAGTCCAAGCTGCATTCAGCCATTATTCCTCCTTCGCCTCCTCTCCTCTGTAACAGATTTTCAGTCTTTACTGGTTTACCATGATCTTGATACTTTTGAAGAATGTCAATTGGTTATTTTGAAGAATGTACCTCAGTTTAGGTTTGTCTAATGGTCTCATTATCAAACTGAGGTTGTATCTTTTGACAAGATTAACAGAAAAGATGTGTGCTTCTGGTACAACCTTGATGGCAACCTTGGTCATGTGGTTATGTGGTGTCTGCCAAATTTCTCCATGGTAAAGTGACTTCTCTTTTCCCTTTATAGTTAAAAATATCTTGGAGGACATACTTTAAAACTGTGAAAGTCCTTTTTCTTTTCTGACTTATAGCCACTAATTTTAGCATTCAGTGGTGAATCCAATTTGCAACAGTTGTTTGCAGTGTCTGCCTGATGGTGATTTTCTGTTGCCTGTGGACCTTCCACATTTTTGTTGTTGTTATTCTAGGGGTCTGAACTCAGAGCCTCATACATTCTTTGCAAGTGCTCTACCACTAAGTTGCACCCCTAGCCCCTTAATTATTTTTTTTAAATTGAGGCAAGTTCTCACTAAGTTACCCACAGTGGCCTCCAGCCTTGAACCTGCGATACTCCTGCCTCAGCCTCCTGAGTCACTGGGATTAACAGGTGTGTACCACCATGCCCGGCCTTTGCACATTTATTAATTGTAGGATGCTGTATTATATCTACTATAAAACAGAGCTAAAGACATAATCTTCATGAAGAATATCATTACTTGATCATATCTTTATTCAAGAGCAGTAGCTCTTTCTAAAGTGTGGTCTATTTAACTCATATCTCTGTATATTACTTTCCCATTGGTACTCATAGCAAACTTTGAAAAATAGTATAAAGGGTTCCCATATACCCCTCATACCCAACTTCCCTAATATTGACATATTACATAATCATACTATAGTGAGGAAACCTAGGGAATTACCTAGTTTATTTGAAGGCAATTAAAACAACTAGTTAAGAGAGCATAGTGTCTTGGAACAAGTGGATACTTAGGGGAGGTGATGACAAGTACTTAGGCAAAAAGGACTTTGCAGATGTGATTAAATTAAGGATCTTGCATTAACCACTTTAATCACAAAGGTCCTTCTAAGAGGGAGGCAGGAGGTGAGACAGAGATTGTATTAGCAATATATCCAGAACATAAGTGGAGGTATAATTTATTGAATTTGTGAGAGGATTGGATGTAGAGTGAGAGAAAGAGGTGTCCAGAAGGGCTCCAGGATTTTTGACTTGAACAACTGGTCTTGCCATTTTTTGAATGGGGAAAGAATATAAGAGACATCCAGGGAATTTTGCCCAACAACTGACAAACACTCCTTTTCAGCCACAGTATTGACATAAATTGCCATGATGATTTACTATCATTTAGTAATTTAATCAACACATTTATTATCTTATAAGCCTAGAGGTAAGAAGCCCAAAATCTTAGTGTGCTAAAATCAAGGTGTTGCCAGGACTGTGTTCCTTCTTGAGGGTTTAGGGAGAATTTGTTTCTTTGCCTTTTGCAGCTTTTAGAGGCCACCTGCATTCCTTGGCTCCTCTTCCATTTTAAAACCAACATTCAACACCCTAGCTCCTGTCTCCCTCTTATAAGAATGCTTGTGGTTATAGTGGACCCTTGCAGGTAATCTAAGATCCTTCATTTAATCACATCTGCAAAGTCCTTTTTGCCCTGTAAAGTAAAATACTCACAAGTTCTGGAATTTAGGATGTGGACATCTTTTGTTGTTTGTGTTGTTAGGTGCTGTCAAGTCAGTGTCTGACTCATATTGACCCTATGTACAACAGGTGAAACAGTATTATTAGTGCTTCTCTGCTATTTATAGAGTTTTCAGTGGCTGATTGTTTTTTGGGAGTGGGTTGCCAGGTCCTTCTCTCAAGCCTGCAGCCCCTGGTGTTCCCAGGCGAACTCCCATCCAAGTACTAACCAGGCACAACCCTGCTTAGCTTATGAGATCTGATGGGATGGGATGCCACAGTGGTACGGCTGCAGGAATGGACATCTTTAGGGGGCCATTATTCTGACTAGCACACTGCTTTTCTTTCTATTCTTTAGGTAATTACATTTTGTTTCATCTGCGTTTCTTTAGTCAGAACCCCTACTGATAAAGTATCCATTGCATTGAGCATGGGTTTCTGACCAGTGATCTATAAGTCAATTTAGGAAGAGTCACATTTAGCATCTTTCATGTTGCCAGACACTATCGCTGAAAAGGGAGTTGGTCTCTCTTGTAATCTTGTAATGGATCTCTCTTGTAATCTAGATCTCTCTTGTAATCTTCCCCAATTCAAAAAAGACAAGATTAGTTGTTCAAGTCAAAAATCTTGCAGCCATCCTGGACCCGTCTCCTCTTCTCTAACTCTATATCCAGTCTTTCACAAATCCAATAAATTCTACCTTTAAAAAATATTCAGAATCCCAATACACAAATGGGCAAAGGAACTGAGTAGACAGTTCTCAAATGAAGAGGTCCATAAAGCCATGAAACACATGAAAAAGTGCTCAATATCCCTAGCCATTAGGGAAATGCAAATCAAAACAACGCTGAGATTTCACCTTACACCAGTAAGAATGGCCAAGATCAATAAAACAAACAACAACAAATGCTGGCGAGGT
>VMDO01010461.1:39687-71645 GCA_007922755.1 Pedetes capensis | reverse complement strand
CATACCAGTTTTACCAGAGTAAAATATCAAGAATTAGTAGTATCAATTGATTTCAATTCTCAGCACAAAATATGATTCTTAGTAATTTTTTTCCATTTAAGATTCTTCTCATAATTTGATAACATATATCTAAAATTTTCATCATAATAATCCTGACTTCTGAAAAGCAGTGGCATGAAATATGTTCAATGAAAATCTAAAAGTAGTTGGAGCATGATCATATAGAAAACAAATGTTTAATACATAAAATAATTTACAGTACTTTAAAATTTTGTCATAGCTTCCCTAGGATGTTGGCCACTTTTATGGGAATATAGCACATTGCCTTTGTAAAGATATCCTATATTACCTTTAAGAAAGATCTCCCTTCTTGCAAGTCTTCAGATTTGAGATCATAGACTCACTGTATCTCATTAATCAAATAACTGGTAGAAATAAAGTCAGTTTCACTTATATTATAAATGTATGGTAATACACTAACAATATGACATTGGCTGGGTGTAGTGCCACATGCCTGTAATCCCAGCTATACTCGGGAGGCAAAGGCAGGAGGATGGCAAGTTTCAGGCCATAGGTAGCCCATGTAACTTAGCAAGACTCTGTCTCAATGAAAAATAAAGATTAAAAAAGGGGGCTAGGGGTGCAGCCCAGTGGAAGAGTGCTTACAAGCATGCTCAGGGCGAAAAAGAAGGGGGAGGGATGGAAGGAGGGAGAGAGGCAGGCAGGCAGGCAATCATATTTACATTATGTTGTTTTAGGCATCTTATCCTGAAGATTACCAGCCCCATACCATTCAAAATATACACCATTTCCTCCTGTACACTCAATCATCTACACACTGCTGGAAACAAGTAAACAAAAAATCACAAAAGGCTGTAAATTAGGGCTACTTTAGATTTATACTTTCAAACACTCATTAATGATTAGCATATTGTCTCTGTGGACCTGATTTTCTTCCATTTCCAACAGTAGTAAAAATCTCCTGACATTTGAATTAATTCCTAATCTCTTACTCCCTCCAAATCACAATATATTCTCTTGCCAGAGTAAACATTCCAAAATGCAAATCTAGTTTCATGGCATCCTTGCTTAATATAATTCCTTAACACTACTGAAAAAACAATCACAAATTTCTTGACTTGGCACTCAACTTTTTTTATTCATGATCTAGTTCTTTTCTATCTATTCATGCTCATCTCCCTTTTACTCATATATAATGCCTTGCACTCTGGCAATATCCAATGACTTAAACCCCTGAAAATTTCCTATTAATCAAACCTCAATGCTTTTTACAGATATCATTCCATATTCTTGAACTATTGTCTCAATTACTTGTCTAAACATCTCAGTCTTTTGAAGACTCCTTCTTTCTTGAAAGAAGGTCCTTCTTTCAAGAAGTTTTGGTTGACACTGATCTAAGAATACACTTCTACAATATTATCCTGTGCAACAACTCATTTGCCACACTTGACAATGTTGAGTTTTACCGGAGCCTTATAATCCTAGAAAATAACAGTTAAAATTAAGAAATTTTATTCCTTTTTCTTTTTTTTTTTCCAGAAAATGGCTTAGTGCAAAGAAACATTTCTCTTCTTATGACTGATTAACATAATGTTCATGGATCCCCTCTTGTTTACCTATGGTAAAGATCTGACACAGATCTTCCAAATTCTCATTCTTTATTAATGATTAACTTGAAATGTTTTATCCCCACTGATCTATTGGAATAAAATGCTTATGAGCCAAACTTAGGTTAAGATACTTTCCTTCCCTTATGGTCTGTGATCATTGGTCTTGCCTCAGTCTGAGCCAACATACAGCCACTCTAGAGACCCTCGTGAGAATAAGCTAGTCTCAAACATTCTCTGATCAACTGTCAGATCATGCCACTTCCCTTTATTTCACTTCCCTGTACTAAGTTCTTTCTAGTTTTGTTTCCTCTTCCCTATAAAAGAAAAACTCTTTTGACTAACCCTTAGGATCTTTGCAGATTTTATGGTCATAGTATTCTCCCTTGCAATAGTGCCCCTCTTCTCATGCCCTTTTCTTACTTGCAATAAGCCTTTAAAATAAAGTCATCTCCTTACTGTCTTATTTTTCTTTCTAATTTGAAAAGCTCATACTATAATACATTATTGGTCTATCTTCACTACATAATTTCACCAATTTTAACAATTCATTAGCCAATATATATTTAGGATTTATTTTCCTAAATTTTCTGGTTTATAACTAGTATTTGATTATCAGTTGACTTTTAAATCAATAAATAATCAACAAGGTTTACCTCAAAGCATGATTTGTCAATTTCAACAAATCTATTCTTATAACACTCACTTTTTTCTTTTCTTTTTTCCTTTCCTTTTCTTTTTTCTTTTCTTTTCTTTCTTTTTTTTTCCTTGAAAACAGTTTTCATAATGCAACACAGGCTATCCTCAAAATCACTATTTATACCAAGCTGGTCTTAAACTCACTATCTTCCTTCCTCTGCCTCCTGAGTGCTGGGAGTACAAGAATGCACTGCTATGTCATCTGGCTCTTACAATTCTATACTTTTTCTGAGCTGCAATGATATCATATTCATATTTTTCTACCTTTTAAATTTTTATTCCTCAGTCTTTATTACTAGCTCTTCTGCAAACATTTAAACATTTGGATAACTGAGGCTTTCTCCTCACTCCCATTTCTATTTACTAACCTCTGAAGATCACTTGTCTGCAGTCATAGCACCCTGGCATCTGATCCTGCCTAATCTCAGAAGCTAAGCAGGGTCGGCCTGGTTACTCCTTAGATGGGAGACTACCTGGAAATACCAGGTACTGTAGGATAGGGAGAAGAACCTGGGAACCCACTCCTGAAATCTGTCACCGAAAACCGTATGAATAGTAGAGAAGCAATGACAATAGTGTTGAACATGGCATAGTGTGTGGGGGTGTTTTGTCTGTTGTACATAGAGTTGCTATGAGTTGGATTTAACTGAACAACAACAATTATCACTGTCTTTGCTACCATCTGGGCTGGGATGTAGGTCAGTTGGTAGAGCGCCGCTCTGCAGTTTCTGAGGTCCTAAGTTTGATTCCCAGCACCACAAAAATGGGAGAAGGACGTGGCAACCCACTCCCGAGGCAATCCCGAAACAATCAGCCATTGAAAACCCTATAAGGGTCCGCTGTGAGTAAGACACTACTGGACGGCACCTAACAACAACAACAACAACAAAATTGCTACCATTTTACTGACTTACATATCCAGATTATCTTCACAGCTATATTCCATGTCTGGAATTATCTCTTAAATTATAGATCTATAAAATGAATTTTTATTTCCATTTATCTCCTTGCATATCAAAAACTGAAATAATTATCTCCCCTATTTAAATCAATGCACATTTCAAATTGTATGACCTATACAATCACTAAAACTACTCTTCATCTTGTCAACTAAGGTAATAAACACACATTTCTCTTTCTCATTTCCACCAAATGAGTCGGGCCTGACTTGAGGGCACCTAATAACAAAAATGAAAGAAACTCCTTGACACCGTGCCATCCTAGGCACTGTGTCAGTACTTCTCTGCTATTCATAGGGTTCCCAATGGCTGATTATTTCAGGAGTGGGCTTCCAGGTTCTTCTCCCATTTATGTGGTGCTGGGGATTGAACCTGGGGCCTCAGAGTGCACAAAGCAGCACTGTACCAACTGAGCTAAACCCCAGCCCCTCTTCCACCAAACAAGTCAGTAAGTTCTATAAAATAAATATCTCTTCAATCTGTCTCTATTACTCCATATATCCTCTACCAGTTTTTTAAATTTGCCTTTATAACCTAAGGCCAAATTTTTTCAATTGACTCCTCTCTAATACCCTTCATTAAAAACAAAAAATTCTTTAGAAGCCATTAGAGTAGGATGGATGTGGCAACTTTAAATTTGTATGTGAACAAAAGCCCAATGTAAACAATAAACTGAAACTAGAATCCACATCAGTCACAAAATCACAAACTAACTTCTAACTGGGAACTTTCCATTCTAACCAATCAAACTTGATTTTTTTTTTCAATAAAACTTCTGCAGCCACTTTATACAGTTTCTCTTTTGTTCTCCTAGGTACAGTGCTACCTACTTGTGGTCTGGTGCTACTCTGATTCATGAATCAAGGAATGGTCATATACACTTTTTTATACTTAAATGTGCTTAAGTTTTTCTTTTATCAGTTCAATTTCTATCCACTCCAAAATTACAGGATACAGGATGATTTTTGAAGAATGAAAATAAGGTCACATAAAAGCCTTAAATGTTTCCATAATATCTTGCAAGATAAAGTCCTGTTTCCTTGGTTTACATTTACTATTTTAATCCAGTTTTGGTCTGCAATATCATTTGACATGTTCAAATATATCCTCTATAGTCCAAGAGCATTAAACCACTTGTTGCTCTTGTTGCTTGAACTTGTAAACCTCTATCGATACCCCATGGCTCTGCCTAATTTGCTCAACATTCACGCCAACACCTCTATTTTTATAGAGATTTTTTATATTCTAAAAACTTATCTGAAATACAAATACTTATGTTTTCTTTTTCCTCATTTTAAATTTTTGACTAGAAAGCTGAAATCTGAAAATTTTTACAGAAAATACATGCACTTCTGTCATGAATCTGTCCAATATTCAGATCCATTATATCTTTCCACCATTTGTTTGATTATTCCTTCTCTTTTATTTGAATCTTCTATTTTGTAATTTCTATTTGTGCATAGTACATATCCTGGGTCTGAACTCTTATTGTAAAAGTATCATACATAAAACAGCACTGTATAAATATTGTAATAATATAACAGATCTCAGGGACTGGGGTTTAGCTCAGTGCAGTGTTACTCTGTATTCTCTGAAGCCTTGGGTTTGATCCCCAGGACTGGAAAAACAGGAGAACATGGCAATCCACTCCTGAAGCAATCCCCCAAAAACTCAGCCATTGAAAACCTTATGAGTCTCACCTGACTGGCTGGCACCTAACAACAACAATATAACAGATATCATGATGGTATGAAAACAGACTGTGGGGAAATGGAAGTTCAGCAGGAGATCCCACACTGACAGGATGAAGTGCTGCTGTTGTGAGGGGGGACTTTTTAACAGTTCAAAATAACTTAGTTCTCAGGTGTATCTATGCATTTCCTGCCTTTCTTTTCAGCTTTGGTTTCATCATTCCTATAAAAGATAGGGGCATTGCTATGGGAAGCTAAAGAGAATTTTAGAAAATTTTTTTCTCTTCCCAGTTTGGCCAAACTGTAAATAAATCCATTTTTCCCTCAACAATTTCTCTTTCCTAATTTGTAGTTGGTTGGGCTGGGATTTGGCTCAGTTGGTAGAGTACTGCAATGCAGTTTCTGAGGTCCGGAGTTCAATTCCCAGCACCACAAAAATGGGAGAAGGACCTGGCAATCCACTCCCAAGGCAATCCTGAAATAGTCAGCCATTGAAAACCCTATGAGGGTCACTATGAGTCGGATACCGACTGGACGGCACCTAACAACAAACAACAATTTGCAGTTAAAATGCAGGGATAAGAACTTGATTTTCCAGTTATATTATTTGTCTTTTCTCAATGCTTTCACACATTTCTTCTCAGTTTGACCCGCCTTTTCACAGTGAATTTTCTACTTAATTTGTTGTCCACTCAATTTATGTGGCTAAGTCTATCCTCATTTTTAGAGTTTCCAACTTCCCTATCACACAGGAGTCCTGGCTCATACCAGTTTGCTACTTATTGTATTCATGCCTAATCTTGGGCCTCTACAGGAAACTTGTTATATGATCTGTAGCAATAGATTTTATCTGTTAACAAATAGGATTTGCAGAATTTCATCTAGTTCCTGGCATTTTATCATATATATATATATATATATATATATATATATATATATCAGGAAAAATAGCTTCAAGTTAAGCTATTCTAATTTCTTATTTTGATTTAGTCCTTATTTAGCTTATTCAGGTTGCTATAATAAAATATAAACTGCATAGCTAATAAATTACAAAAAGTTATTTCTCATAGTTCCAAAGCCTGGAAAGTCCAAGATAAAGTTATTGGCAGATTCAGCGTCTATCTGGTGAAGGCTCACTTTCCAGCTTAAAGACAATTCCTTCCTACTCTGTTCTCACATGGTAAAAGATAAAAGCATGCACAAGGCTCTGAGTTCAATCCCCAGTACTCTTCTCCACCCACTGTTCCTATCTCCCCATACAAGGAAAGGCTCTCAAAGGGCTCTTTTATAAGGACTAATCCCACCCTCATGGTCTAACTGCCTCTCATGGTCCCTACCTCCAAATACCATCACACTGGGAATTAAGTTTCAATATATGAATTTTGGGAGAGAAACAAGAATTCAGACAACAGCAACTTTCATCTTTATTATCATCAAAAAAATCTTACACTACATTTACAAAGTACTTCTAAGAAATTACCTGTTAAAAAAAGTATCCTTTGCTGGTTTCTACTATAGATGTAATTTCCACAAATTTTCACATTTCTCTTTTGACTGCATTTGTGCTCATGGGAAAGACAAGGTGAGTGCCAAGTATAAAAATGCATGAGAGAAGGAGAAGTAAGGGAAAGGAACTCAGGAAGAAATTTAAATGACTAAGGCTCAAGTAATCCTGGTCAGATACAGTTCTTACCAGCAAAAAAAAAAAAAAAAACCATGATGCTCACACTTCAATTTATTGAACTTTTTCTTTGGAGAGTCATAAACAATTCCATCTCTTTAAAGAGAGATGCAGAATAGTCGTGAGCTACGGGTAGTGCTAATGTCCATTCCAGAGAAAAAGTAACCTCTAGACAATACTTAAGCTTTCTGATGTCCTAAAACAACTACCTTGCAAAACGCCAATAAAGACGTCACTGAAAACATGTACAAGTGCCATAAATCCTTTGATATTTGAGAACAAATGGAAGTATCCTCTTTCTAAGGAAAAGTAATGCATTTCCTCCACTGGAGGAGTGATGGCTCTGAATAAAAATTACCTTTATTAAATCCCAAGTCTAGCATATGCTAGCTGCATGATGTAAGATAAATAAGCCATCTACTCTTGTTTGATTCATCTATAAAATGAAGATAAAAGTGGCACTATATTACTGTGCTGTTTTGAGGTAATATTTATAAAGCATTCAGAACAGTAGCTGGAGTATTTCAAGTATACAGACAATATTATCTATCAAAAGTTTTATAGTATTACTTAAAAGGATATGCGATGTTTTAGATTTTTCAAAACTTCTACATCTGATCACACTTGATACTTACAACATGAAGAAAAGTATATAGTAGGCCAGGTGTAGTGGCGCACACTGTAATCCCAGTGACTGGGGAGGCAGAGGCAGGAAGATTGCAAGTTCAAGGCTAGAAGCAGCCTGCATAGTTTAGGGAAACCCGTCTCAAAAATAAGAAATAAAAAAATGGGTTGGGGTGCAGCCCAGTGGTAGAGCACTTCTCAAGTAAGTATGTGTGGGGCCCTGAGTTCCACCTCCAAGTACTGAAGAAGAAGAAGAGGAAGAAGAAGGAAAAAAAAACATAGTAAGGAATTTATCCTAACATAATTTAAAATTAAGAAATCAATAAATTAAGTATAAGAGACAACTAGTACTAAAATGTTCAATCCAATAAAAGGAATTATAATGAAATCTTGGCAAAGAACAATGTATGTTTAGGCAGAAAACTATCAACAATCAGTAAAATAGTGGAAGAACAAAGAAATATCAATACCAATTGCGTGAAATAAAACCAGGGTTATTGCTAATGCTGGTAGAAAGAGGCATTTCAAAAGAAAATAAGTAATACTTCATAACATGACTCATATATGAGAGTAATTTGCATGTTGACAGTAAGAGTAGCTTAAAAAACTAATTGTAAAGCTATTCTATTCAGAATGCATAAAATTCTACAAAGAAATTGTTGTTGTTAGGTGCCATTGAGTCATGTCCAACTCATAGTGACCTTCCTAGGGTTTTTAATGGTTGATTGTTTCGGACTGTTTTGGGAGTGAGCTGCCATGTCCTTCTCCTTTTTTTTGCAGTGCTGGGGATTGAACCCAGCCACACAGAGTGCAGCACTCTACCAACTGAACTAAATCCTAGCCCCACAAAGAAATTATTTTCAATTCACTTGTTATTCTATATACTTTAAAAATTTTCTTTTCCATTTCCATATTTTTAGTTAAATATGTATCTAGTCTGTAAATTCTTTTTCTATTCAATCTGTGAATTTTTCCATCGGAGTTTTCTAATTTGGCACATGTTTTATCAGCATATTTGAAGATTATAAAATATACCAACACTAGAAGTGTTTATTTCACATAAAGTAAAACCATGTCATTTTTATCTTTTTATTCCTTCTGAAAGCATGTTACATTTTAATATTATGTTCACTTTACTCACATAAAATGGTAAGAATCTGCATGAAATTCCCCACACTAGCAAGGAAGATTCTTATAGTCTTTTAAACCAATATTTCTAAAAATGCTTTGGTAAACATAGGTAGGAGAGGACTATGTTCTATAAAACACTGTAAACCTAGGGCATAGAATAAAACTGCAACATAGAACAATAGTCGTTGTATAATAAAAGTGAGTATAGCCTAACTATGGTAGTCAGTGGGAATATAGTTTTTCTATTGTTGGAACTGTTCTACATAAATACTATAATTCTCTAGACACTCGTTTATGTTCTAACATATCATTAATTTGTTCCTTCATATTGTTGAATACTATTCCATGGTGAGGGTACATCAATTTGTGTAATCTTGCCCTGGCTAAAGAACATTTGGGTATTTTACACTTTGGAGCTTACTATGGTTTGGAGGTGGTTTGTGCTACAAGGGTCCATATGTTGGAAGTCTGATGGTATCAGTAGGTGGTGGTATCAGTAGGTGGTGGAAACTTTAAGAGATACAACCTGGAGGAAATTCCTCAAGTCATTGGGAGAACTGCTCTCAGATCCCACTAAAGGAGTTCTCATGGCTAATTCTCATGCAAAGAATATTATAAAAGCCTAAGCTTTGATCCATTTAGCTCTCTCCCCTTTCTCTCCTCTTACTCTCTCCTTCTCTCCCTCCCTCCCTCCTTCCCTCTGGCCTATGGTCTTTTCTTCCACATATGCTCCACCATCTACCATGAAGTCTTTGACAGAATCAAGCTAATGATAGCAGCACTTCATGCCCTTTAATCACCAAAACTGTGAGCTAAAGGAACTTCTTTTCTTTATAAATAGGCTGCTTCAGGTATTTTGTTAGAGTGTTGAAAATCTTCCTAATAAAGGGAAACTATGAATAAACTGCTCCAACTATCCATGATTTTTTTTTTTTTTGATGAAACAGAAGTTTTCATTCCTCTGGGATAAACTGTCAGAAGAGCAACTGGTGAATCAAATGACCATTCTATGATTGGTTTTCAAAGAAACTGGCAAAATCTTATCCAGACCTAGGTCCAATGGCTCACTGTAATACTAGTGACTTGGGAGGCAGAGGCAGAAGGATCACAGGTTTGAGACCAGAGACAGCCTGTGTAACTTAGTGAGACCCTGACTCAAAAAATAAAAAATAAGCTGGGGGTACAGCCCAGTGGTAGAGCACTTGGAAAGTACATACACTGCCTGGGTTCAGCACCCAAGTATTGTTAAAAAAAAAAATTCTAGCATGGCTATACCATTCTAGTGCCCCACCATTTCTCTGTATACTTGTCAGAATTTAGTGGTGTCATTTTACTTTTTTAATTTTAGGCATGCTGATTATTACAAAGTGATACCTCTTTGTGGTTTTCTTTGTTTTCGTATTTTTGTGGTACTGGGGGGTTGAACCCAGGGCCACATGCTTGCATGCTTTGCAAGTGCTGGACCACTGAGCTGCACCCTCGACCCAGTTTTTCACTTTTTTTTTTTCTTGTTTTTGCGGTACTGGCGTTTGAACCCACGGGCCCCCGCCTGCATGCTTTGCAAGTGCTGGACCACTGAGCTGCATCCCTAGCCCATTTTTTTACTTTTTGAGACAGGATCTCCCTAAGTTACACAGACTGCCTCTGGTCTCGAACTTGCAATCCTCCTGCCTCCACCTCCAGAGTTGCTGGGATTACAGGCATGCGCCACCATGCCTGGCTCTCTTTGTGGTTTTAATTTGTATTTCCCTAATGGTTAAACATATTTTAATGTGCTTATTTTGCCACCTGCATGTCACTTTTGGGGAAATGCCTCTTCATGATTTTGTCCATTGTTTAATTAGGTTGCTTGGTAGTTTTGTTTCTGTCTGCTGACTTTTAAGAATTCTACATCCATTATAGATTTTAGTCCTTGACAGGTATGTGGTGTTATGGGACAAATTGTGTCCCCTCTTCAATAACTGAAGCTCTAACTTCCAAGTACCTCAGAATGGGACTGTATTTGGAAATGAAGTTTTTAAAGAAATAATCCATGGTTTGAATGTATCCTCTAAATTTCATGTGTTGAAAACCTTCTTACAAAATTCATATGTTAATGGTATTAAGAGATTAGACTATTGACCATTGGTGATTGTTTCCTGAGATCTCTGCCATCATAAAATGATTAATCCATTCATGGATTAATGGATTCATGAAACCTCATTAGAGCACTTGTCCAGCACATGCAAGGCCCTGGGTTTGAGCCTTACACACAGAGACAAAAGAAAGAGAGAGAAAGAAAGAGAGAGAGAGAGGAAGAAAAACAGAAAGAGAGAGGAGAGAGAGAGAGAGAGAGAGGAGAGAGAGAGAGAGAGAGAGAGAGAGAGAGAGAGAGAGAGAGAGAGGAAGGGAGGGAAGGAAGGTGGAAGAAAGAAAAGAAACAAAGTAAGTTCTAGATTTTCCCTAGGCTTCTTCTGAGCCCCTCACCGGATTACCCTTAAAACTCCATTCATGACAATACAAAACTTTTCTAGCCTGCTCCTTCAAATTTTTCCAACCTTCACATATTATCCAGTTCCATAGCCACTTCTACATTTTCAGGTATTTGTTATTAGTAACAACTGCACTTCTGGTACCAAATTTCCCACGTAGTCTGCTTTCTGTTGCTATAAATGAATACCTGAGACCATTGTTAGATTATGTGGTAAAGCAAGAAGACAGGGAGAACCAAGGTCAAGGTTTCACAGGAACTAACAAGGGACCCATGAAAATGATGCGAGTCCCTTCTTGAGGGTCATGTCATCAGTGACCTAATCCCCTTCTATGAGGCACTACTTCTTAAAGGTTCTACCACCTTCTAACACTGCCACATTGGGGTCTGCACTCCTAGCACATTTGGGAAATAAATTAAAACCACATCTAAGCCATAACACTTGCAGTTCTGTAGAAGTTCAAGAACATGGTGTCAACATTGAGTGCTTCCTTGCTGCTTCATAATGTGGTAAAGTTGTCACATAGCAGAGAAAACAAATATGCTATACAGAGCTTATATTTGTAAGAAAGCCCCTCATTTGATAATCCATTTGTTTTTGGTTTTTGTTTCATGTGTTTGTTTGTTGTATGGAAGTGGTCCACACCATATAAACTGTCAAGTTTATGTGTGCAGAGTTTTTGTAGTATTTGCTTATCCTTTTTAATATTTTCAAACTCTAGAGTGATATCCACTGATTTGTTCCAAATGTTGGTACTTTGTGTCTCTTCTCTTTTTTGTCAGTCTTGTTAGAGGTTTGTCAATTATGTTGATTTTTCCAGGAATCATGTCTTTACTGCTTGTCTTCAGTTTTTCAATTTCACTGATAACTGCTCTTATCAGTTCCTTCTTTCTGTTTGCTTTGGGTTAATTTTGTTCTTCTTTTTCTGCATTCTCCTTTTAAAATATTATTGTGTATATTTATGATACATAACATGATATATATACACACAAACACACACACACACACACACACACACAAAGATGGTTACTATTGTGAAACAAATGAACATATCCATCACCTCACATAGTTGCCTATGGCAAAAGTAGCTAAAATATGCTCATTTTAAAAAATCATAAATACAATACCCTATTATTAATTATAGTCTTCATGTCATACATTAGATTTTTAGACTTTCATCCCATGTCAGCTACATTATCCCTTTTGACATATCTCTTGATTTCCTCTCTCCTACCTCAGTCTTAGTAAACACTGTTTTATTCTCTATGTCTTTATATTTGTTATTATTTTAGATTATATACACAAGTGAGATCACTTAATACTTTTCTTTCTGTTTATAGCTTATTTCACTTAATGTCTTCCAGGTCCTTCCATGTTATAACAAGTCGTAGGATCTCTTCCTTTTGGACAGGATCTCCTAAGGCTGAGTAATATTCCACATATATAGATACATATACATACATGTGTCTGTGAGTGTGTCTGTGTATGTGTGGGTGCATATATATGTATATATATATATATATATATATATATATATATATATATATATATATACACACACACACACAAACATACCTCTTTATCTACTCACCTATCGATGGACATCTAGATTGTTTTCCTGCCTTGGTTATTCTGCATAATGCTACAATAAACACAGGAGTGCAGGTATCTTTACAACATGTTGATTCTTTTGAGTATATATCCAGAAGAGGAATCATTCATGTGTTACTCAGCTTGTGAGTCACTGTGGCAAAATACCTGACAGACCAACTTAAGGAGGAAGAATAGGCTTATTCAGCTCACTGTTTAAAGTATCACAGTCCATAATGGCAGAGAGGCATGGTGGAGTAGCTGGGAGCAGGGCCCATGATGAAGAACTTCACATCATGGTAATCAGGATCTGAGAGCGAACAGAACTGGGGTCCATGTAAAACCTCCAAAAGGTGGCTCCAGTCACCTATTTCCTCCAGGTAGGCCCTAGCTCACAAAGTTGCACAGATTTCACAAAGAGCATCACTACTTGGGCGCCAAGCATTTAAACATATGAACCTTGAGTGACATTTTAGATCCAAACCATAACCCTATGTCATTGGCCCCCAGAGGCTTACTGCCATCTCAAAATGAAAAATGCACATAGTTTAGCTTTAAGAATCCCCAAAGTCAGAAGTCATTGATGGGCAGGTGGGATGGAGGGAAGCATACAAGAGGGTAAGGGGGAACCTATATGAATAATGTACAACAAAATGCATATATGGAAATGTCACAATGAAAAGCATATCAGAATGAATCACATTAAGGTGTACATTAAAAATTTCCATTAAAAAAAAAAAGAATCCCCAAAGTCTTAACAGTCTGAATCTTGTTTAAAAGTCCAAGTCCAAAGTCTCAACTGAGACTCAAGGCAAATTAAGTTGTGAGCCCCTGCAAAACAAAAAACAAATGACAAACTTCCAAAATACGATGACCCAGAGTAAGCATGCCTATTCCAAAAAAGAGGAATGGCAACACAGAAAGGAAAGTCTGGTCCAAAGCAAGACTGAAATCCAACAAGGCACACAAATCATGTCTGCCAGTGTGCAAACATGGTGACATCATCTGGGTTCTAACAGGTTTGGGCAGCCCCACTCCTATGGCCTTGCCCATTGCAACACATGTGATCCTCTTGGCTGGCCCCACTTGTTCCTTATGTTGTTGTTGTTGTTAGGGGTCATCCAGTCGAATCTGACTCATAGTGACCCTATGTATACCAGATCAAAACACTTCCCAATTCTGTGCCAGGCACAAGATCTTATTTATATTTAAGCCCATTGTTGCAGACACTGTGTCAATCCATCTGGTGGAGGGTTTTCCTTTTTTTCATTGATGTCCCACTCTCCCAAACATGATGTCTTTCTCCGGGCACTGATCTCTCCTGACTACATGTCCAAAATACGTAAGATGCAGTCTAGCTATTCTTGCTTCCAAAGCACTCTTGTTGCACTTCTTCTAGGACAGATCTGTTGGTTCTTTTGGGCTGGGATTTAGCTCAGTTGGTAGAGCCCCGCTCTGCAATCTCTAAGGTCCCGAGTTCCATTCCCAGCACCACAAAAATGGGAGAAGGATGTGGCAATCCACTCCCTAGGCAATCCAGAAAAAACAATCGGCCATTGGAAATCCTATGGGGGTCACTATGAGTGGGACACAACTCCTTGGCATTTTACAATGGCAATGTTAGGCTGCTTACTCTAGCCAATACTTGTTGCTTATGTTGTTGTTGTTGTTAGGTGCCGTCGAGTTGGTATCCGACTCATAGCAGGGGAAACACTATTGTCAGTGCTTCTCTGCTGTGCATAGGGTTTTCAATGGCAGATTGATTTTTGGGAGTGGGTTGCCAGGTCCTTCTCCCAAGCCTACAGCTTCTGGTGTTCCTAGGCGGTCTCCCACCCAGGTACTAACCAGGCCCGGCCCTGCTTAGCTTCCGAGATCTGGCGGGATCAGTTTCCACAGGGCTACAGCTGTAGGCTGTTGCTTATAGCTTTCCTAAACAGATATTTCAGGATGCTGGCATTTCAAAGATCCTGGGGTCTCACTACAGCTTAGGCTCCATCCTCAAAGCTTCACATTTCAGCCCTTCAGGGGCTTTTTGCAGGGAATCTGGCTATGGTACACCTTGCTTGGCCTCACAGGCTATTCTCTGGAACTATGGTGGCAGACTCCATAACCCCTTAACTCTTATATTCTTCATCCCTGAAGAAAATAGCACTATAGGAACAATGCCAAGGTCTCCTGCCAGCTTAACAAATAGCTAGGCCCTTTTGGATGATGGCTACAGATGTGCCCTGTTTGTTCCCTGTCAGGAAAATCGCTTCCCTGGGTGGTCTTTTTCTAGCAGGGCATCCCAGAGGCATTTGCTTTTCAGGTATTGTCTACTCAAAGGAAAGCCTTTCAAATAAATTTGGTATAAATAAATTTTATACCTTGGGGTCTTTGAAGGGAGGGCTCTTGCCAACTCCATTTTGCCCCCAGGACATTCCTATTGTTCTAGAACAAAATGTGCAGCTTCTCTTTAGCAATGATGATTTCCTTGCCTGAATTTGCTTTATCTAAAACTTTAAACCCAAGGTTTTCCAGCCATTCTGCACATTTTTCAAATCTTTCTCCACTATTTTTGACCGATTTTTTCATCAGAAATCTGGCAAAAAGAGGGAAGTAACAACCACGTCACATCCTCAATATTATGTTGCCTTCATGACATTTCATCCACCAAGTTAATTTGTGCATTACTTTTAAGTTCAACTTCACTAAATTTTGGGATAAGGCTAAACTACAGAAAAACTCTTTGCCAGAATGTAGTATGAATGGGTTCTAGTATAATTCCCCAAATCATCTTGATTTCCCTCTGAAATTCCATGGGCCCAGTATTGACTCTCCACATATCTACCAGCATTCTGGGCTTCCAAACTCCCAACAGAACCATCCATTAAGCTTTGCTTACAGAATTCAAGGGTTTCTCTCTCCTATATCTCCAAATTCTCCCAAACTCCTGCAAACAAGCTGTAAAGGCATAAGAAACTCTGGTCAGGTTTCCACACAGCAGTGACCTCCCTTGCTGGTACTAATTTTCTACCTTAGCTTGTACATCTTAGTGGCAAAATACTTGAAAGACCAACTTAAGGAGGAAGTAAAATTTTAGTCAGCTAATGGTTTAGAAGGTCACAGTCCATAATGGCAGGGCAGTGTGGTAAAGCAGCTGGCAGCAGGGACTGTGTTAGAGGACTTCACATCATGGTATCAGGAGGAGAGAAATACTGGAACCAGGGGCCCAAGTAAAACCTCCAAAGGCCTGTCCCCAGTGATCTACTTCTGTCACCTAGGTCCTACCTCTCAAAATACCACAGCCTTCAAAAAAAGCAACACTCCCTGGAGATCAATCATTAAAACACACAAACTTTGGTTGACCTTTTAGACTCAAACCGTAACAATTGGGTGTTAAGGTAATGATATTACTTTCTTTAAGAACCTCCCCAATATTTTCCATAATGGTTGCACCAATCTGCATTCCCACTAATAGTGTACAATAGTTCTCATCACTCCATCTCTCCAATATTTATCTTTTTTTAATAGCAACTATTTTTCTGAGTGTGATGTAATATATAATGGCTTTGATTTGTATGTCCTTCATTATTAGTGATGTTGAACATGTTTGTACACACTGGTTGGTTATTTTTTCACCTTCTTTGGAGAAACAGTTATTTATGGATTTTGCCCATTTTTAATCAGATAACACATTTTCTTAATATTGAATTGTATGAGTTCTTTAAAAATTGGGTGTTAGTCCATGAGTTCTTTCTAGTTGGGTAATTAATCCATGGTTTGCAAATATTTTTCTAGTCTGTTGCTTGATTTTTCATTTTGATAACTGTTACGTTTGTTGCACAGAAGGTTTTCATTAATAAATTTTATTTATTAATTTATTTACTTGTTGCTTTTGTTGCCTGAGGTACTGGCGTGGTATACAAATAAAATCATTACAAAAGCCAATATTAAGGAACTTTCCTCCTATGTTTTCTCCTATGAGTTTTATGGTTTCAGGTCATATGTTGTGGTCTTTACCCACTTTGAGTTTACTTTAATTTATAGCTTACTCTTTTGAATGTGGAAATTCAGGGGTTTTTTTCCCAACATAATTTATTGAAGAGAATACCCTTCCCCATTGTGTTGTCTTGATTCCCTAGTTAAAATTTAATTGACTGTATATCTTTGAATTTATTTCTGGGATCTTTGTTTTATTTGATATTATTTCCCCTTGAGATCATACAATGTTTTTCTTACTGATGGTCACTGGTCTACGTGTTTTTATGCTATAATCACACTGTTTTCATTGCTATAGCTTTGTAATACAATTTTTAATCAAGAAATGTGATGTTTCTTTTATTTTGTCAAAATAACTTTGGATATTTTGGCTCCTTGTAGCTCTATATAAACTTTAGGATTTTTTCTACTTACACAAAGAATACCATTAGTATACTGATAAGGATTGCATTAAGTCTGTAAATTCCCTTGAATAGTATGTACATTTTAATAATAAATTCTGATCCACAAGCATGGAATTTTTTTCTACTTATTTGTGTTCTCTGAAAATATTTTCATCAATGTGTTATAGTTTTCAGTATGCAGGACATTTACCTCCTTGGTTAAATTTATCAGCAAATATCTGAATTTTTTTAAGGTAACATAAATAAGATTGTTTTCTTGATTTCTTTTACAGCTGCACCATTATTTCTGTATAGAAATGCCATGAATTTCTGTATTCTGATTTTGGATCCAGCAGTTTTACTGAGTTCATTAATTTTAACATTTTTTGGTGGTATCTTTGGGATATTTTTATATAGATGATTATGTCATCTGCAAACAGTGCCAATTTGACTCCCTCCTTTCCAATTTGAATGCCCTTTATTTCCTTCTCTTGCCTGATTTCTCTGCTGGAATAAAAATCCAAAAGGAATTCCATGCTGAATAAAGTGCCCAAAGTGGGAATCTTGCCTTTCTACTGGTTCTCGGAGGAAATGCTTTCAGTTTTTTTTCTTATGAATGATATCAGTTATGGATTTTTCATATATTACCTTTATCAAATTGATAAACTATACCTACACTGTTGTTTTTATCAAGTATAGAAATTGAACTTTTGTACAATGCTTTTCTGTGTCAATCATGTGTTATGTTTTTCAGTAGGTTAACATGGTAGTTAACAACGTGATGAATCACATTGATTGACTTGTACATATGAAGCCAGCTATGCACACCAAAGATAAATCTCACTTGATCATGATGCATAATCTTTTTGATAGGATGTTGAATTCAGTTTGCTATTATTTTATTGAAGATTTTGGCATAAATGTTCATCAGAGATACTAAACTGAATTTTTCCTTTCTTGCAGAATTTTTGCCCAGCATAGGTACCAAGGTGATGCTGGCCTCATAATATTCATTACAATTATTTTATTGCTTTCTATTTCTTTCTTCTTTCTCTAGTGGGCAATATGGACCATTAATTTGAAGTTTTTCTTCTTTCCCAATTTAGTACTATAAATTTACATCTCAGCATTGCTTTAGCTGTGTCCCCCCAAAACTTTAATTTTTATTTATATTTTAGTCCAGTTATATATTTTTTATTTCCCTTAACATCTCTTCTTTGATCAATGCTATTACTTGAAGTGTGTTGGTTAGTTTCCAAGTGTTTAGTGATTTTTCTCTTATCTCTCGGTCATCAGAGAATACACTGTGTAACATTTAAATTCCTTTAAATTTGTTGAGATTTGTTTTACAGATCAGGATATGTTATATACATAGCTCCATAGGAGTTTGAAAAGAATGCATATTTTGTTGTTATTGGGTGGAAAAATCTATAATTGTCAATTCAATCCTTTGATTCATGAGGTTGCTCAGTTTTTCTATACCCTTCTGACTTTATATCTAGTTGTTCCCTCCAATTTTCTTACTACTTCTTGACATGGGGACACTGGTGCCTCCAACTATACCTGCTAATCAATTTTTCCTTTCATTCTTGTAATTTTTTCTTTCCATACTCAGTACCTTTGTTGTATAATATATTCATATTTAGGATAGCTATTTCTTCATAGAATATTGGATCTCTTATCATGTAATGCTCCTCTCTGCTTCTGATATTTTCTTTGCTCTAAAGTATGCTTTATCAGATACTGATAGATACTAACTTCTATTTTCCTTTAATTTTGTATATCTTTTTTCCATTCTTTTATTTTCAACTTACCTATAACATATTTGAAAATAATTTCTTGTTGATAGCATATAGTTGAATCATGTTTTTAAATTCATTCTACCACTCTCTGTTCTATAATTGGTATATTTAGATCATTTAACATAACCTGAAATATAATTATTGACAATTTAGTGCTTACAACTCTCATTTTGTTTGCTCTTTTATACCGCTGTTATTTTTCTTTTTCCAGAATGTTTTCCAGAATGACTACCGTTTTACATTCCTGTCACAGTGTACAAGGGTCCCAATTTATCCAGTATGTATCTATTTTTAAATATATAACCACTCTAAGAGGTATAAAGTGATATCATTGTTTGACTTGTATTTCCCAACTATAAATAGGGGCTGGGGTTTAGCTCAGTTGGTATAGTGTTGCACTGTGTACTCTGATCCCTTGTGTTCAATCCCAAGAACCACAAAATGGGATAAGGCCTAGATGCCCATTCCCAAAACAATCATGAAAAATTCAGCCACTGAAAACACTATGAATAGCAGAGAAGCACTAACATAGTGCTGGACATGGCGCAATATTAGAGAATGTATTGTCCTGTTGTACATGGGGTTGCTATGAGTTGGACTTGTCTGGATGGCACCTAACAACAATGATTTGTAACACTGAACATATTCTCAAACAATTATTGAGCACTTGTATATGTTCTTTGGTGAAATATCTATCAAATTCTTTTAATCAGTTTTTGATCAAGTTATTTGCTTTTGCTATTAAGTTATATTAATTCATTATATACATACATATATATTTTAAGTTACCCTATCAAATAGATGGTTGCAAGTACCCCATTCTAAAGGTTGTACTTCACTTTATTAATTACTCCTTCGTTTTACAGAAGCTTTTTTGTTTGATGTAGTTTCACTTTTCTATTTTCGAATTTGTTGCCATGCTTTTTGTGTAATATCAGAGAAAACACTGCCAACACCAATGTGAAACCATTTTTTTCAAAAATTTTCTTGTAGCCCTTTTATAGTTTCATATATTACTTTCAATTTTTAAATGTAGTTTTAATTTTTGTATGGTATAAAGCAAATGTCTAGGTTCATTACTTTGCTGTGATATCCAATTCTCCTAATGTTATTTAGATAGAAGAGCTTACCTTTTCTTTATTGTGTTCTCTTGTTACACATGTCAAAGATCAGTTTGGCTACACATGTGTGGGTTTATTTCTGGAACTTATACTCTTTTGTATTGACTGTATGTCTATTTTTATTCTAGTGTTACGCTATTTTGATTACTGTAATCTTATATTTGAAACCATGAAATATGATTCCTTCAGCTTTGTTCTTTTTCTCAAGATTGATTTAGCTATCAGAGATTCTTCTAACACATAAACAAAATGCTTTTCCATTCATTTGTTTCTTTCATCGAGGTTTTGTACTTTTTCAGTGTACAAGTCTTTTAGCCCTTTGGATAGATTTATCCTTAAGTGCATTATTCTTTCAGGGCTATTACAATTAGCATTATCATCTTAATTTTCATCTCAGATAGCTCATTTATAAGTGTAGAGAAATATAAATGAATTTTTATGTTAACTTTGAAACCTAAAACTTCACTAAGTTCATTACTTCTAACACTATTCTTATGGAGTCTAGGGTTTTTTGTTTTGTTTTGTTTTGTTTTTTACATCTAGACCATCTTACCTGCAAAACAGGTAATTTTATTTCTTTCTTTTCATTTGAAGTCTTTATTTCTTCTTTCTCCTTTTTGCTCTCCCTCCCTCCCTCCCTCTCCCTCTGTCCATTTTACTGACATATCTTTTTAACAATAGAACCTTAATCTTTTTAAAAATTTTCTTTGGCATTGCTGGTAACGCTTATACCATTTCTGATTTTAGTCATTTGAATCAATTTTCTTATTTAGTTAAGCTTAGAATTTATTTTACCTTTTAAAAAACCAATTCCACTTTATAGATTTTTTCTTTTCTGTATTTCATTATTATTTCTTCTGCTAACTTTGGGCTAACTTTGTTCTTTTTCTAGTTCCATGAGATATAAAGTTCCATTGTTTAATTGGGCTCTTCTGCCTAAAATAGGTGTTTATCACTAAAAACTTCTTTATTGGTATCCATTTACTGTATTCCATAGGTTTTGCATTTTGTGCTTTGGTTTTCACTTGTCTCAGAATGTTCTCTAGTTTCTCTCTCCATTATTTTCTTTGACACAATGATTGTTCAAAAAGAGTTTGAATTTAATTTCCATGTATTTGTCAGTTTTCTTGATTTTCTTTTGTTTTTGATTTCTAATGTCATTCCATTGTGTTTGCAAAATATAGTTTGAATGATTTCAATCTTTTAAGATTTGTTAAGACTCTTCAAGACCTAGCATATAATCTATTTTAGAAAATGTTCTGTGTATGCTTAAACAGAATGTGTATTCAGTTGTTATTTAGTGGAATGTTCAGTATATGTCTGATGTTACTGTTGTTAAGTGCCATTCAGTGGGTCCAACTGATAGCGACCCTATGTACAACAGAACAAAACACTCCCCAACACTGTGCAAGGTACATGATCTTTTTTATGTTTAAACCCATTGTTTCAGACTCTGCATCACTCCACCTAGTTGAGAGTCTTCTTTTGCTGACTTGCCACTCTCTCAAACATGATATCTTCTTCCAGGGATTGGTCCCTACTGACAACCCAAAATATGTAAGACACAGTCTATCCATCATGTTGTTATGTTAGGTGCTGTCGAGTCAACTCTGACTCATAGCGACCCTCACAGGGTTTTCAATGGCTGACTGTTTCGGGATTGCCTTGTGAGTGGGTTGCCACGTCCTTCTCCCATTTTGCAGTGCTGGGAATCAAACTCGGGACCTCAGAGACCACAGAGCAGCACTCTACCAATTGAGCTAAATCCCAGCCCATCCATCATGTTAGGTATATTTATTCCATTGTTGTTGTTGTTAGGTGCCAGTCGAGTCGGCATCCGACTCATAGCGACCCTCATAGGGTTTTCAATGGCAGACTGTTTCGGGATTGACTTGGGAGTGGATTGCCAGGTCCTTCTCCCATTTTTGCGGTGCTGGGAATTGAACTCGGGACCTCAGAGACTGCAGCGCAGCACTCTACCAACTGAGCTAAATCCCAGCCCCCATTTATTACATAGTGTTATTCAATTCTACTTTTTTCCTTAATTAATTTTCTGTCAAGATGATCTATTTTTTAAAACAAGGCTTTAAGTTCCGTACTATTACATTGCTGCCTATCCATAAGATTTATTACTTTATACATTTAAATGTGTTGGAGTTGGGGGCATCTATATTTATAATTACTACATTTTCCTACTGAAGTGACACTTTTATGATTTGATGACTTTGCCTTTTGTAAGAGTTTTAGAATCACAGTATACTTTTTGTAATACATATACAAATCCCATGCTATCTTTTGATTACAGCTTGCAAGTGATCACATCCAAGGTTTCACACTATGAGTCCTTAAATATAATTTGCGTCTATTTTTCTTTTATACAAGGTCTTCCTATGTTGCTGAGGTTAGCAAGAAACCCAGGACTCTTCTGTCTCAGCCACCTGAGTGCTGGGATTACAGGTATGCTCTACCATGCCAGATAAAGATGTGTTTATTGAAGACAATTTATAATTGGGTAATATGTTTTATTCATTCAGCTCATCTATTTCTTCTATTTTTTAAGGTACTGGGGAACTGAGCCCAGGGAACTCTACCATTCCATTGCATCCTCAGCCTCAACCTGCCCCTCTGCTTATTTTAATTTTTATTTTGGGACAGAGTCTCATTAAGTTCCATAGGCTATCTCTGGCATTGAACTTAAAATCCTTCTACCTCAGCCACCTGAGTCACTGGGATTACAGCAATATGTTATGGCTCCATGCTAGTCTGTCTTTTGATCTCCAGATGAGTTTAATCCATCTAGGTGTTTCACGCTAGGGAAGAGGATCTGATAGCCCACTGCCCAAATAATCAGCAACTGAAAACCCTACATAGGGTCATTAGGAGTTAGACACAACTTGAAGGCACCTGACAACAACAAAAATTGACAGTTTGGTTGATCCTTTCTCTTAATGTCTTTGTAGTTAGATGCCTTTTGTAATGATATGTATTGATTCTTTCCTATTTACCTTTTGTGCATCTTTTTTTTCCCTTTTGTTCAGTTGAAGTATATTCTTGCCTGGCAACTTTTTCATTCAGTACTTAACATGTATCATTCCATTTTCTCCTGGTCTGTTTGGTTTTTCCTGAGAAATTTGATAATAGTGTTACAAGGATTCACTTGTATGTGATATATTAATGTGTACACTCATAAAAAGAAGTAAAATATGACATCAATAACAAAGCAACAATGACAGCAGGATCACATATGAGATGTGATTGGTGTTAATTTATTGTTGTGGTATTGTTAGATCTCATTGAGTTGGGTCCAACTCATAGTGACCCTCATAGGGTTTTCAATGGCTGATTGTTTTGGGATTGCTTCAGGAATAGATTGCCACATCCTTCTCCCACTTTTGGAGTGCTGATGTTCAAACCCAGGTCCTCAGAGAGTGTGGAGCAGCACTCTCCCAACTGAGCTAAACCCCAGCCCTCATTATTTTATTAACAGCTTATAATGAACATTTATAAGATGTTTGATGCAAGCTATATGGTAACCAAAATTTCCTTTTGTCTTTGATGTTGGACAATTTTGTCTTGGTGTAGACCTCTTTGTACTCAATCTCAATCCAGATGTCTGTTTTCTTTTCCACACTTGGTAAGCTTTCATCCACTAGTTTTTAAAATAAACTTTCCCTCTCTTTTTATTTCACCTTCTATGAGCCCCATAATGCATATATTATTTTGCTTGATGGTATTCTGTAAGTCCCATAGGTTGTTCTTTTTCCCACTATTTCATTCCTTTCATCTTTATGCTTCTCTCACAATTATTCCAAATGACAAGTCTTCAATTTCATGATTTCTTATGTTTGATAAAGTCTACTGCTGAAGCTCTCTATTGAATTTTTCAGCTCAGTCCCTGTATTGTATAGCCTTCAGTTGTCTATTTGTTATTAATGGTTTCTACTTCCTTAACTTCTCATTTTTTCATGTATTGTTTTCTGATTTCATTTAGTTGTTCCTCTGTTCTTTTCTAATTCACTGAGTTTCCTTAAAGTAGTTATTTTGAATTATTTGTCAGGAAATTTGTAGATTTGCATTTCTTTATGTTTGGCTACTAAAGCTTTATTGGTTTCCTTTTATCGTGTCATTTTTCCTTAATTCTTCATAATCTATATATTTTTATATTGGCAACTTCACATTTGAAGAAACAATAGTGTCTTCCAGAATTTATAAACTTTCAACAGTAAAAGACCTTCCTTGGATTCAGGGTGGACCTAATGCTGTATCTGATAGCTGGCAGAGCCTACTGTCAAAGTATATTAGGTCTAAGATCACATGGGCCCATTGGGTTCCACGGTCAGGTGAGGCTAGCTAGTATGTCTCCCTAGTCTTGTGAAACCAACTAGATGGAATAGGTTTGGATATGTATTCTGGTGGAGGCCCTGACCAGGCAAGGCTACTGGTAGATACATGGGGGCTACTGCCATGATCTGTGCTAATCAGCCACTAAGTATCTCTGCCTCTTCTTTTTATTGCTAGCTCATACCTGATGATCTAGCTGTGGCTAGTGTTCTTGATTATATGAGACAGTAGCCTGTTTCTCAGGCACTAACCCCAAATCCTGTGGCAGTTGGACATCTACCTTAGTCTCTTGTCCATGGGAGAAATCATAGGTCACTGGGTTTAAGCCCACTGTTTGGCTGTGCTAACTTGGGGAAGAAGTGATAGAAAACATAAAACTCATTCTTTTTAAAAAATATTTTTCCATCAGATTTTGTGCTCTACGAGGAGATTTTAACATCTCTTCTGTGTTCTACAATTCTCACAAGGGCATTTTCTCTAAAAAATAGTTCCTAAATTGGTGCTTCTAGGGGGTACTTGTTGTTGAGGGGCACCTAGGGCTGGGCATCTTTAATTCTTCCATCTTGTTAAAATTGCTCTTCTATCCATAGTGTTATTGTGTATCTCTTTGTAGACTGTTCTTAGTAGTTGCTCTGGATACACATATATCATAAACAACTAGTGACCATTTATCAATTTTACTTTAAGTGAAGGACAGAAAATTTTCCTTCTTCAATGAGCTTTAACTCTACTGCTTATAATTTTCTTATTTTTTCTACAGCTACATAGAATCACATCAAATAATTTTATGACTTTTATTTCAACCATTAAATTTAATTTAGAAGGCACAAGGGTAATAAAATCTATTTGCCTTTATTTTTGCATACTATGGTCTTTCTTTCCGATGTGCCAAAGCCACTTTTTATCATTTCTTTCTGTTTAGAAAATGTTCTCTAGCCATTATTTTAAGATAAGCCTACTAGTGACAATTACTTAGTTTACCTTCATTTGAAAATACACTAATGCTTATTCACTCTTGAAGGATATTATCATTACCTTAGTATTCTAGGTTGATCCTTGACAAATAATTTACCATTTACTTTATCCTCTGCGGTTTCTGAAAAAGAACCAATTGTTTTTCACTTATTGGTAAGGTATTGTTCTGCCTGCTTTCAACTATTTTGTCTTTGGTTTTCAGAAGTTTGATTATAATGACTTATGGCATGGGATTACTTTGGGCTTATTTTAGATTTTCTCTTATCCTCTTGCATCTGTATGTTTGTCTCTTGCAAAATTTGGGGAGTTTACAGCAATTATTTCTTACTCAAGTACTTATTCAGGTCTGTTGTCTATGTCCTCTATTTTTAGGATATGATGACATAAATGTGGAGCCTTTTCTTATAGCCCCATATATCTATGAAATTTTTCTGTTTTATTTTTCAGTCTGTTTTATTTTTTACATTATGGGGGTGGGTGTAATAGCTCCCATGTGGTGTTTTTGACATGAATGGGGGGGATAAAAATGTTCAGGGAATTTATATAATGTATACAATTGAATTATATAATTACATAATGTATATAAAGTCTAGGGAATTTAGTTTTACTTAGCTAGAGGAATATTTATTCCATCTTCCTGGAAGTGAAAGCCCTATGTGCTTGTCTTATAATAACATAATGTACTGAGAAAAAATATTATCTCTCCTATTATAATTTTCTATTAATTTATTCTTATATTTATGGAAGTATTCATGGTATATGCTCAGAATTAAAGTGACTGTATGGTGGCTATTATTTTTCATATCAGTTCAAAGAGATTCTATTTATGCTATTTAATGCCTTTGTGTGCCAAATTCTACACAAAGACCAACTTTAAGACCTTTGTTTTATTCTACTTAACATACATTTGCTTAGAATTTTACGTTTTCTTTTCATGCATTACTTTTGGTTTTAGACTTAATCTTTTTAGTAATCATCTTGGTTTTTGGCTTTTACATTCATTTATAACATATTTATAATTTATTTACTTTTTTATAATTCAAGTTATATCCACAAATGTAAAAATGTAGGAATTTTTATAAACATCATCTTGCTTTTGACATTTTTTTCTTTTGTTGAGTATGTATTTCATATAGAATATTTCCTTTTTTATTTTCTATGTTTTGGAGAAAATATTAAATTTAAAATGTTACAAATATTATTTAACATATGTTACTCTATTAATTCAATTATGAATTCACATGTAAATATTTATTTGAGCCAGGTGACGTGGTATACATGTAGTAGCTAGTCCCAGCTACTCGAGGATGAAGTGTATGGCTCAGTTAAGTCCAAATAAAATCTCATTTCAAAAACAAACAAACAAACAAAAAAAAGCAATAACAATAAAAAAACTGAAATATTAATTGGGTAATTATATGTGTGCATTTTTATATTCTTTTGATACTTACATTGAAAATAAGAATGAATGGATGTCAAATATTTGAGTTATCATTTCTGTATTGCATTACCAATTTCTTTTTCACTGTATGATAGAAGGTGCTGGTTACCTTTCAAGAATCTATCAATCTTTTTTCCTCACTAACAAAATGTTGGTTTTGTTTAAGGAGTAAAGTGTCCATCGTACCAGATTCCGTTCTATATAATGGTAGAAACAGGAGCCAGTTATAGCCGCAGAGTTCTACCAGGTAAGACACTTGCAGGAGCTATTATTTTCCTAATATAAAATTAACCGACTTGGCTGAAGAGATCTGTTTGATCTCTTCATCCTCCTCCATTCTGCCCTAAGTATATGACTCCATGTGAAGAAGCTCATTACCCATAAGAGGATATGTCCACCAGCTAAAGGCAGCAGAAGCAGCTACAATAAACTTCAGTCCTTCATGATTTCCTAAAGAAACTACTCAGAAGGATTGCCAATCTCTGAAACTTATGTCAAAAATAAAATTTTTGACAAGTTGTTTATTATATGTAGACAAAATGCAATCCCAGCTGATAGCATTGGCTTCTTGTCCAGATCACTCTCATATTAAGATTGGATAGATAAAAATATATAAATATATTCTGCATTATATGCTTTTAGATAGATAAGCATTTCAGATTTCTAAAATTATTTTGAATATTAAATTATTCAAATAATTTATTCATAATAAAGAATAAACTATGGTTTTCTTCTTTTCTTCAAAATACCCACAAAAATGTCTACAAAACATTTCCTATCAAAATTATGGGTGAACAGTAGCCTTCTGGACATTCTTATTGTGTTATTAAGCACAACTTTTAATTATACTATTATTTTTTTCTTTTAGAATAATGACATGTTTCTTTATTTCCACATCCATGTTCTCCTGATTTAAATGTTTAGAGTAATAATTGTGTAAATTCTTACAAGGTCATTATTATTATCATTATTTATTATTATTTATTTTTTGCTGTACTAGGGTTTGAACTCAAGGCTTCGCACTTGCATGCTTTTCAAGTGCCGTACCACTGAGCTGCACCCTCAGTCCATTTTTTTTAACTTTTGAGACAGGGTTTCGCTAAGTTATGCAGACTGCCTCTGGTCTCGAACTTGTGATCCTCCTGCCTCCACCTCCCAAGTTGCTGGAATTACAGGTATGTGTCACTGTGCCCAGCTTGGCTCATTATAGTTTCAATTTTCATAATGTTCTTATATTCATTAATAAAAACAATAAAAATCCTGAAATATATTCCAAATTTTACTAAGTATTTATCCCATAGGGTCACATTTATTCTGTCTCAAGACTTTGTTTATATTACTATAAAATAAGGTCTTTCAATTATCAAAGAATAAACAAAAGAACATTATTTATAGCAGTAGTAACAAATCAAATTTATAGATAAATTAAAAACTGTTATTCAAATATATATTTTTTTCCTTCAGTACTGGACAGTACTGGGGTGTTGAACCTAGGACCTCATGCATGCTTTACAAGCGCTCTACCATGGAGCTGCAGCCACAGTCCATTTGTAACCTTTTGTTTTGTTTTGTTTTGAGACAGGGTCTCACCTAGCTACACAGGCTGCCTCTGGTCTCAAATTTACGATCCTTCTACCTCCACTTCCTTAGTCACTGGGGTTACAGGCTTGTGCCACCATGGCTGCGTCAAATAGATTTCTTTGAGTCTGTGTTCACAAAATTTCTGCCAGGATTTGATGTACCTTTATCTTTTTAAGGTTTACTCCATTTGTACTTCTTCTTTTCAAATCTTCTACACAATGTGTTGGTTGATCTATCACCACATTTCTGAAATTTTCAGTGTCTTTGCTTTTTAATCAAAACATTTTCTTCAGCTTGAAAATATTTTAGTATCATCTCACTTTTAGGAAATATTCCATTTATCCTACTTCCTACAACTAAGCCTTTATCTTTGTTCTGTCCAAAATTTTCTGAGAAAATGTTTTATACTTGCCAATCACATTATCCTATTACAATTTCTTATCCACCACCTGCAAGCTATTGAATTTCAAAAAATAAAATCTCTTCATGATCAAAAGCCTTTCAATCTACTTTTGTCTCCGTGATAATTTTCCTTGACCCTTTAGAAACTTTCTTCACTTCTTAAATACTTTTTTCTCTTAACCTAAGTGACAATAACAGTGATGACTCTGTTTTTCTTCATATCTCCCATTTCTTTTCATTCTTATTGGGTCAGTATTTTCTACACACAAAATGAGACTATGCCTCAAGGGTTTGTTCTTGATTCTCAGTCATTACTGATCTCTATATTTTCCAGAGAGAATTTGGCTTCATTTATGACTTCATGCAAATGACTAAGAAGAGAGTTATGTCTCAAACCCAGAATACTATTTCTGATTTTTAGTAATTCATTCTCAATGCCTACTTGATAACTACCCGCCAATAAAAGCAGGACCAAACTCAAATTTCTACTCAAAAAAGATATGCTTTGGCAGAATTGGTGATTGAACCCAGGGCCTCGCACATGCTAGGCAAGTACTATACCACTGACCTGTACCTATGGCATCTTTTTTATTTTTAGACATGGTCTCACTAAATTGCCTTAAACCTGAGATACTCTTGCTTCAGCCTCCCAAGTCACTGAGATTACAGTCATGCACCACAGTGCCCTGCTAAAAATTTTAAAATACTGCCCTTTCCACTGAATTATTTTTTCTTTTAGTCACTTAGGTTCAAAATATTAGAGATGTATTCCTTACTTATTATTCTTGTCCTCCTACTTTCAATTAAAATTATCTCATCAAATCTTTGCACTGTCATTTTTTATGTAATGCTGGTTGAGAGAAAGTAAAACTAAAAGTGTTGTTGAAATCTCAGTGTCATGACTTACTATGGGTCTGATGTTGGATTAGTTCCTAAACCTCATTCTGCTTCATTTTCAGCGAAATAAGAGTAGTACCATACCAAAGGAAAGGATGAAGAGTAAATAAGACATTTTTCAGAAATATCTTCCCCACCCATTGAAGCTAATATAGGCCAAATTTCCAACTCTTTTCTCCTGTGTTAGTGCCTAATTTTCTTCTGACCTATAATTAACATTATATGTCATTGGTTGTTTTGTTGTGGTTTTGTTTTTTGTTTTGTTGGGGTTTTTTGGGGGGTGGGGTTTCAGCTTTTATGTTATTGTGTGCTTTTCCACTGAACTAAAACAAGGGCAGTAAATTTCTCAGTATTATCTACCACTGAATCTCCAAGACTCAGAATAATCTTTCATATAAGTATGTATTTGGTGAAAGAATGAAAGAATAAAACATGATTCCACAGTGGCTTTCACTGAATAGGTGTTCTCTACTTTATACACTCTTTTCTTTGACAATGTTCTCTGCCTACATAGGGCAATCACATCATTTCTGATCTAGAGTAGTGGATCTCCCTGCCTTCATTCATCTTGTATACCTCCTACCCTTTTAACCTGCTAGCAAAATATAAGAGTAATTGTCATTAAAAAATCTTTGGCAGTATCATTTATTACAGTAAATAGTATGAGAAAATTGTTCTATTTTCCTACTCACATAACTTCAATTGATCTTCATTGTACTAATTAAGAAATCTAATCTCTTCAGTATGTCATCCAGAATTCTTCTCCCAACTTTTTGTTACTTCCTGAAAAGAACCTTAGTCCCTCAGTCACTTTGTCCTCAAAGAGATATTTATATTCCCTCTTTTGATTACACCATACCATGCAACTGCCATACCTACATGAAATTCTTCCTTTAGGATTCAGGTTAAGACTCTAGACTTAAATACTGCATCATTTTTATTTTTGAATCATCACTACCCAAGACCACAGTTTTAAAACTAATATTACAAAATAATTAACATATCCATAATTTTTAAAAAAATATATGCAATTATTTTTAAAACACCCAACTTTGTAATTTTAAGCCTTCTCATGCATAATAACTGTTAATGTTTACATACCATTTCAGCTGAGATCATTGTTCAAATTAATTTTGTATTTTCTGTATATTTTCTATGCACATACAGTCATGTGCCACATAACGACTTTTTGATCAATGACAGGCTGCATATAGAGTAATGGTACCATAAAATTATATTACCTACTGAACTCATAACTGTCTCACTTTGTATAAGTATACTCCATGATGTGCTGACAATGAAAAAATCATCGAATAATGCATTCCTCCAAATGTATCCTCATTGTTAAATGATGCACAACTATATATATAAATTCATAGATATTGAGAATAGAGCAAAAATACTTCTCTGCCACATACCTGTTTACTGGCTCCTTCTTATACCTGATTTTTTCTAATAGATGCAGAGTTAATCTCTTTTTAACTCTTATTTATTTCCTCTAACACTCATATGCTAACAAGATTATTTGTCTTAGTTTTTGTGAATACGTTAATCTCTTTTTAACTCTTATTTATTTTCTCTAACACTCATATGCTATCAAGATTATTTGTCTTATTTTTAGCGAATACTCTATAATGTCTTGGTATCAAGTTTTCTCTCCTAATTCTCCCAATATTTTATACATCAATGGTAGTTTTGTTAAGCCAATGTCACCAAATTAATTGTTTAAACATGGGATATTCTATCCTCTTCCAATAATAATATAAATTATCTTTTATGAAATGTCAATATAAAATATTTCCTAATGAAATCATTAGATATCAAAACTAAATAAAGATCTACTCCTATTGAAAAAAATGTATTTCTCTACAATTTGATGATGTTTCAAGAGACATACAAACTTTTGTAAGTTTTCGAATATAAAGCCATTACTAATATATTCACCGATTCATTATATCTTAAAGAAATGATACAAAACAGTATACATATTTAGGTATAGAACTTAGAAGCTAAAAGTTTACTTATAAATTTGTCTTAAGTGAAACCCTAATGAAGCAAATTACCTTTCTCAGTGCAGGGCAGAAATTAAAGAAAAGTCGGTGGTTATATGTTTTGAATCTTTCAGGAAGACGCCAGTTCTGAATTATTTCTTCATCAGAAATCACATGATGATCCAGTGCTTTGAGAGGCCATATACTATTAACAAGAACATGTCTATATCCTTTTTTAAGGCTTACTGGGCAATCAAACATAGTAAGTGCAGTGAGGTTTGGACAGGCAGATAAAACACATATATTCTTTAGCTTTGCAAACCCATTGTCATGAAGATAGAGGAGTTTTAGGTTCTTTAATCCACTCCAAAATTTGGTATGTGGAAGGCTCTTTATCTGAAATATTATATAAAATATTTTAACTTAAATATGACGCTTATAAATATTGCATGTAAAATGGTAAAATATTAAATGTCTTCTAAAGTTCAGTATCTCCCAAATGGAAAATTCTAATTAACAGCCAAAAAGTATTCCCAATTTTCTAAATCATGACTAGGAAAACAACATAG
>VMDO01010461.1:0-39587 GCA_007922755.1 Pedetes capensis | reverse complement strand
ATAAGTAATTATTGTATATAAATTTCATTTATATGCAAACAATGGTTAATGCTTACCTGATTTCCATGGAGATCAAGTTTAACTAATTTTATACAACTTTGAAGCGGATGAATATCTGTAAGAAAATTGTTTGAGAAAATGCATACTCTAAGGGAAATGCAAGATTGCAAATTTTCCATAGATTTTAAGTGAAGGCCATTAAATTTCACAAAAACAAAATCTTTTTGATCTTCTATTATATTTTCATTATAGTGACTCCATTCTTCATGGCTGGTTAGCTCTTCTATAATTGTTCCATGAAACATCTAGGAAAGATGAAAATTTGCTTTTAAAACTTTTTTCAACTTGTAAAAATCTACATAAAAATGCAATATTAGCAAAGAGACAGTGAAGTTAATTTTTTAAACAACAGAAATATTTCTGATATAATCTATCCCAAAGTATCTCAAATATCTAACATTTATTTAACTAATACTGGAAAAAGTATCAGTACCCTCATCAATGAACTTATCAGTAAAAGGAAAACTTCCTTTATTATAAAATAAAGAACATGGAATTAATAAAGATTCCACTGCTAGACAAGATTACTAACAAAAAATGTTAGCATAGCTAGTACAATTCTGGTTTAAAGATATCATTAAGTAAAAAAAAAGATACATGAGTAATTACCAAGTCAGGAGAGATAATCTTTGTGGGAGATGCTGAAAAATGCAGCCACATGAAGATGCAATATATGTTTTCTATTGCTATCAATATTTCTTAAAGAAACAATTTGCCTTTATATTATGTATATTCATATTCAATTAGGCAATTTGGATTCAGAATTACAAAAGCCTTGTGTTTGTTGTTGTTTAGTGCCTTCAATCATCTCCAACTCATAATGACCCTCATAGGGTTTTCAAGGGTTGTTTCAAGATTGCCTCTGGAGTGTATTGCCATGTCCTTTTATTGTTATAAAACCTCAAACTATATAATTTATCTAAAACTTTTAGATCAATGCTTTATCATATAATTTCATATGGTATCTCCCCTATATATGAATTTTCCCTTACGAGAGGTAATTTCAGCTTTCATAAAAGGAAGTGACAGTGTAGAAGAGAATGTGTGTGCTCAAATGGTTTATCTAGGGATTCTTGGAAGAAGAATCTCCATTGGATGAGTTCATTTCTACCATATGTAGGTAAACTAAATGAACATAATTCCAGTGAAAATCCATGTGAAAATCCATATAAACTCATATTATATTAAGACATTGGCAACTTTTTATATCCTCAAACTCTAACATTAACAATTAATTAAAAGGCAGATTCCTGAGTGCTAGCTCATATCTACTCTAACAGAATCTCTGGGCTAAAGATGCAATAATCTATTTCATGGGCAATTCATAGACATCTTGGGAAAAATTAGCCTAAATTACAAGCAAATGAGCCTTCCAAATTCAGAGACGTGTATAAAATAGATATAAATAACCTCTTACAAAACTCACCAATCTCTATAGGCCCTGGAATGTAGTGTGGTATCCACATTGCATCTTGTCAATTGCACTCCCTAAATAGAAAAGACCTTAAGAAGTCTTTCCTAGGGCTTTCCTTTCGAAGACTGGTTTTTCCATTTTGGCCTAAAGATAGGCTGACTCCAGTTTATGACCAGAACATAAAAGAGACCATATACTGGGCATATCAGCATGTTTCAAAATAGACAATGAGATGCTAAAAGATTTCATATATCCCATCCATTTTTTGAGAATAATTTGTTGTTGTTGTTGTTGTTGTTGCTGCTGTTGTTGTTGTTAGGTGCTGTTGAGTCAGGTCCAACTCATAGTGACCTTATGTACAACAGAAGGAAACACTCCCCGACACTTTGCCATGCCCGTGCTTCTCTGGTATTCGTAGGGTTTTTAATGGCTGATTGTTTCTGGATTGTTTCAAGAGTGGGATGCCAGGTCCTTCTATTTTTGCAGTGCTGGGAATCACCAGGCCTTCCGAATGTGTACAGCAGCACTCTACCAACTGAGTGAAACCTGAGTCCAAGTATTTTGCAAAAAATCTGCAAAGTGAATCATATAACAAAGCAATAGGGCATTTTTCAGTCTTGTAATTTTTAAAGAAAGACTTTGTTGAGCTGTTGTAGATTCACAAAAATTTGTGTGACAAGTACAAAGTTCCCATATAACCTTTCATTATACCACCATAGTTCATTATTAATATCTTACATTAGTGTTGTACATTTGTTTCAATATTAGGACCTCATATAGTTTATAATAGGGTTTACTCTTTTTGTTGTATCTTCTACTGGTTTCAACAGATATACAATGACGTATCCAACATTATTGTATCTCCATGTGTCTGTCAGCTTATTGTACGTTGGGGGCTTGCATGTTGCTGTGATGCTGAAAGATATGCCACTGGTGTTTCAAGTACCAGCAGAGCCACCCATGGAGGATACATTTCAGCTGAGCTGCCAGATTAAGACAAATTAGGGAGAAGGACCCGCAAGTCCACTCATGAAACAATAGGCCACTGAAAACCCTATAAATAGTGGAGAAACAATGTGAGATATAGTGATGGAAAATGAGACCCCCTAGGCTGGAAAGCATTCAAGAAACTACTGGGGAAGTATTATCTCCTCAAAGTAAAGTCAATATTAATGACAGAAATGGAGTAAAATCCCTAGGACCTCCTTTTGCTGATGTGGCATGACACAAAATGAGAAGGAACATAGTGGCTGCAACAATGGGCTCAAACATAAAAGGATTGTGTGCATGGAACAGACTTGAGTAGTGTTTCGTTCTGTTGTACACAGGGTTGCTATGAGTTAGATCTAACTCAACAGGACCCAGAAACAACAAATAATGCTCCATTTTGTGGATGTACCATGGTTTATTAACTGGTATCAAGTTTGGGAAATTACAAATTTTTTACTATAAGCTTTTCCGTGCAGGTATTTGTATGAATAATAGTTTTCAATTCATGTGGACAAGTATCAAGTAGGTTACCACTAGATCATATGTTGTTGTTGTTGTTGTTGTTGTTAGTTAGTTACCATCGAATCGGAGTCTGATTCATAGCGACCCTCATACAGTTTCAGTGGCTGATTGTTTTCAGGATTGCTTCAGGAGTGGATTGCCATGTCCTTCTCCCGTTTTTGCTAGCGATCGAACCCAGGTCCTCAGAGAGTGCAGAGCAGCGCTCTACCAACTGAGCCAAACCACAGCCCCTAGATCATATAGTATGCTTTATTTTGTGAGAAACTGCCACTGTCTTCCAAAGCTGCAAATGTGAGGAAATATTATTCATATCTTTACATTTAGTGTTGACAGTGTTTTAGATTCTGACCATTTGAACAGGTGTGTAGTGGCTGGCATCTCATTGTTTTAATCTGCAATTCCTAGTGACATATAATGTTGAATATCTTCCTATATGTTTACTTGCCACTTGTACATCTTCTCTGGTGAGGTGTCTATTCAGATCTTTTGCTTATTTTTTGATTAGATTGCTTTCATATTTTTGAGAACCTTCTATTATTTTGGAGACCAGTCTTTTATCAGATATGTGTTTCAGATGGCTTTTATCCCAGACTGTGCTTTGTCTTTTCATTTTCTTGATTTTCCTTTGTTTTTTAACTTATAAATTCATAATAAAACTTTCAGCCAATTAATACCCACTCATATGGAACATCAGTCATTTGTTCATATACAGATTAAAGTGAATTTATACTTTTCATCACTGCATTGGTACACAAATTTTACACACACACACATACACACACACACACACACACACACACACACACATATGTAATTACATATAGCCATCACCCGCAGCAGTAGCCCTGTGGCATCCAATCCCGTCAGATCTCAGAAGTTAAGCAGGGTCAGCCTGGTTAGTACTTGGATGGGGGACCGCCTGTGAACACCAGGTGCTGTCTGCTTGGGAGACACACCTGGCAACCCACTCCCAAAAATCAATCCACCATTGAAAACCCTAGGAACAGCAGAGAAGCACTGATAATAGTGTTTTGCCTGTTGTACGCAGGGTTGCTCTAAGTCAGATACCGACTCTATGGCACCTAAAAACAACAACAACATATAGCCATATTACTACATATAAAAATCTTTTATTTCAAAGCCTTCTTACACTGATTATTAGATCTCAGTCTATTTTAAAATTTCCCTGTAGAAGGTATTATCTCCTTCTGGCAATTATTTCCAGGCATTCCAAACAGTGCTATTAACTAGAGTTATTAGTTTCTGTAGACTCATCAAAAGGCAATAAAATTTTTTATTTTAAATTTTCCTTAATGAAAAATGGCTAATTTCTGTTTTGCAATATTATGCTATATCAATTTTTATGTAGCTTTCATTAACTCATTTCACTAAATTTTCTGGATTAATACTATTTATATGTCACCTGTGGGAGAAGGATGTGGCAGTCCACACCCCAAAGAATCCCCAATTAGCCATTGAAAACCCTATGAGGATAGCTATGAGTTGTATCCAATTCAATGGCATCACACAACAGCAACGTATGTCATCTGACTATGTCAATGACCTGCTAGTATTATTCAAAAGTGGAGTTCTATTTTCCTTGTTTATTCAGACATAATTTTATAAAATATACTTCTGCATTTACATGAAGCCTTTAATATAGTTATTAAATGTATAACCTTGTCATCTTTGTGAAGTTAATGGATACTATTCTAATCTGTCTCATAGTTTTGTACCCTCTCCCCAAAATATTAAATATGCTTAATTTTTCAACATAAAGTGAGTAATACATGGTAAGAAAATTAATTTGATTGACATTCTTGACTCATTTGAAAATTTGTCTGACATGTAGTCTAAAGAAGAAAAGAAATGTCATGTCATACAAATCCAAATTTCACATAAGTTTCATGATAGTATTCAACTCAATGACTTTAATTGCACTTTGTATAATTATTTTTTAGCTTTAATCAAAAGTATTCCTATTATAAGCAAAAAATCTATGAAGAGTTAAAAACCTGTGTGATTAAGGGTATACTAAACCCAAATTTAAGATAATTTTCTTATTATTTAATCTTCACTCTAGCAAATCGTTGCCTACCTGGTTTTTAGTCAGTATTTAGATTTCTGTTCCATGCCTTCATATCCAATTTAGTGACTTCAAAGGCCCTCTTTCCCCCTAAATTATATGTACCCTAACAACAAGAGACTTGTTTTTCAGCTTTTAGGGTGAGAACTAAAAACTAAGTCAAATTTAAGTAACTATCAGCTTCCTAGATGTGTCTGACTATTCCTTTCCTCAGTTGTTGTTGTTATGTGCTGTCAAGTCGGGTCCAACTCATAGCTACCCTACCTACAATAGAACGAAAGAGTTAATATATCTGTCAGTGCTTCTCTACTATCCACAGAGTTTCAATAGCTGATTGTTTTGGTAGTGGGCTGCCAGATCCTTCTCCCATTTTTTATGGTGCTGGGGTTAACCCAGGGCCTCAGAGTATGAGGAGCAAGGACTCTATCAACCGAGTCAAACCCCAGACCAACTCCTTTCCTCAGAGAAACAAAAAGTCTAGGATAAGACATAAAAGATTTCTAAGCACAAAAGACAAAGTCTCTTTCATTTAGACAGAAATTCCTTGAATTCCTTCATTTTGAATTAAGTATAACCAGTATTCAATATCATGCAAAAAAAATGTATGTTTTGCTATTTAGGAGCAAAAAAATCACCCCCTAGACTTGTCTTAAATCCACCAACATTTTATTATTTTTGAAGATTCTATCAGATGGCTCAGTTAAAATTAGTTCATTGGTAATTGATGTTGGTTGAAACATCTTATGAGCTTCAACTGGCACATTCAAGGTGGTTCATTCACATGTCTCCTGCTTTGGTAAGGTCACACAGAAGGTTAGGTTTAGCTACAGCACTGGCATGAATGAGCCCTTTTCTCCACACTAACTTAGGACCTTCTCCACCTTGACCAGGCCTTTATGTCATCTGTGTGTGTGTGTGTGTGTGTGTGTGTGTGTGTATAATAAGGTAGTCTGACTTTCTACATGCTTGACTCATAGCTCTCAAAGTGTAAAGAACATGTCAGGCTTTCTTGTTTTACCATAATTGTTATGACATGTCTTTGTTTCTATTGTTCTTATACATGTAACTCAATGTTATTCATCTTGTTGTTGTTAGGTTCTACTGAGCTGGGTACAATTCATAGTGATACTATGTACAGCAGACTGAAACACTCTCAGACACTGTGTCAGGCACACAATCTTTTTTATGTTTCAGGCCATTGTTGCAGACACTGTGTCAATCCATCTAGTTGAAGGTCTTTCTTCTTTTCATTGATTCTCCAGTCTCCCAAACATGATGTCCTTCTTCAGGGATTGGTCCCTCCTATAAACATGACCAAAATATATCAGATCCAGTCTAGCCATCCTTGCTTGCAAGGAGCACTCTGGTTGGACTTCTAGAACAGATCTGTTGGTTCTTTAGGCAGTCCATGGTATATTCAGTATTTGTCTCCAGCACCATACCTTAAAATCATCAATTCTTCTGTCTCCCTTATTCAATGTCTAGGTTTCACAAACATATGATGTGACTAAAAACACCATGGCATGAGTCAGATGCACTTTTGTCTTCAATATGACATCTTTACTTTTCAACATTTCTCAGAGTCTTTTGCAACATATTTTCTCAGTGCATTGAGTTTTTTGATTTCTTGACTGCTATTTCTGTGGATGATGATTCTAGAACCAAGTAAAGCAAATTTTGGACAATCTTGATCTTTGCTCCATTTATTATAAAAGTCGCTTACTGACCCAGTTCTAAGCATTTTTTGTTTTCTTGATGTTGAGGTGCAATCTATACTGAAGACTATGTTCTTTGATCTTCATCGCTAAATGTTTCACATTTTTTCACTTTCAGCAAGCAAAGTTGGCTCAGTTGGTAGAGTGCTGCTCTGCACACTCTGAAGCACTGGATTCAATCCCCAGTCCCATAGAAATGGGAGAAAGATCTGGAAACCCACTCCCAAAAAACAATCCCCCAAACTATCAGCCATCAAAAACCTTATGAATAGTAGAGAAGCCCTGACATATTGCCGGGTATGTACACCCTCAGGGAGTGTTTCATTCTATTGTACCTATGGTTGCTATGAGTCACTATGAGTTACTAATCTTAGATAAGAATTATTTCAAATTTAGTACTTGCATTGTTTCATTTTTATATGCACTTTAAAAATTAAAATTATAATGCATGTTAATTTTAAATGTTAATGGGTTTCATTGTGACATTTCCATACATGTATATACCCTACTTTGAAGGAATCTACCCTCCTAAATACCCTTTTTTACTCACCTCTCTTTGTCCTCCCCACTGCCTTACTCTGCTTACCCTTTCTTAGTAGCCCCTTTACTTCTTTCAGGTCATTTTTATTTCATTCTAGTTTTCACATATGAGATAAAATGTGATACTTGTTTTTCTACATCTGACTTAATTCATTTAACATGATGGTATCTACTTCCATTCATTTTCCTGAAATGATATGATTTCATTTTTCTTTGTGGCTGAATAATACTCAGTTGCTGTCAGGCCTTCTAACAGCTGAGAGTGTCTCACCAACTGGGAGTGTCTCACCTCAGTCACTCTCTATTGATTAGAACAATTTATTCTGATTTTTCAAGCAGCTTATTAGGTAGCAAGAGAAAGAAGGAAGTGAGATATATATTAAGTTTGTGACCTTAAGCAATTTAAGGCATATATCCTGGGCCTCAGGTATTTTTATCTGTAAAAAGAAAATAGTAATGGTCTTATAAGGACAAATGAGTTCACATAAAGCCTTTAGAACAGGTCTAGCACTTGGTAAACACTATACAATGTATTATTTAGTACGATAAATACGCAGTTCAATGAACAACTTAAAAGGAATGTACTCTTTAAAAAGTAAATCAAGAGACTTTAAGTTTCCAGTTCAGCACACAAGGAGCTCAGAAGTAATCACTTCACTCTAATAACACAATAAAAAGCTGGACAAACTAAAAAATAATATTCTCAGCCAGGTGTCATATCCCATGCCTGTAATCTTGGTGACTCAGGAGGCTGAGGTGGAAGGATTGCAAATTCAAGTCCAGAGGCTGCATATGCAACATAGTGAGTCCTTGTCTCAACATAAAATATAAAAATGGGCAAGGAGTGCAGCTCAGGGACATAGTACTGTCCTAGCATGTGTGAAGCTCTAGTTTCAATTTCCCACTAGCAGGAAAAAAATAAAAAATTCTATTTAGATTTGTCAGAGAATTGAGGCCAAAGTGCAAACCACTCCATCCAAAATTGAAGCAACACACAGGAAGATAGAAGGATATATCAGAACCATAGATATGGCAGGGATATTGGAATTATCAGACCAGGAATTTCAAATGTGGTTAAAACTTGGCTGATTTTTATTATCATAAAAACGTTTTTTATGATTGAGGCTAAATTTAATTTCTTTAAAAAACCTATAGATTTTATGGAGCCTGCAGCTGTACCACTGTGGCATCTGCTCCTGTCAGATCTCAGAAGCTAAGCAGGGTTGGGCCTGGTTAATACTTGTATGGGAGACCACCTGGGAACACCAGGTATTATAGGCTTGGGAGAAGGACTTGGCAACCCACTCCCAAAAAACAATCAACCATTGAAAATTCTATAAATAGCAAAGAAGCACTAACTACACTGTTTCACCTGTTGTACATAGGTTCACTATGTATAGGACACCCACTGGATGGTACCCAACAACAACAGCAACATGGATTTTATGGGGTACCCTGGAATAAGATAATGACCTTCCCAATATTATTAATTTACTTTTCTTCTATTTACTTTGGTTTTAATTTGCTTTTATTTCTAGTTTCCCAAGGGAGAAGCTTATATTATTGATATTAAACTTTGTTCTTTACTACTATATGTATTTAACATAAGTTTCCCTCTAAGCACTGATTTTACTCTGTCACAGAGATTTTGATAAATTATGTTTACTTTTTCCCTAAAAATAATATAAAATTCATCTGGAGAATTGAACCACATTTTATTTCAAAGTATGTTGCTTCATCTCTAAGTATTCTGGCATTTTCTAGGTCTAATGGAAAAGTAGATAATATGTAAGAATAGATAGGTAATGTAAGTAGAGAAGTAGAATACTAAGGGAATCAAAGATATATGTTAAAGATCACAAACATTATAATAGAAATGAAGAATGTCTTTGATTTTTAGACTGGACAAAGGGAAGGAAAAAAATCTTTGAATATGACATGTTAATAGAAACTTCCAAAACTGAAAAGCAAGGACAAAAAAAGTTTCACAACTGCAGGACAACTTCAAAAAGTGCAGCATAAATTTAATGAAGATAAAAACACATACACACAGGTATATGATACTGAAGCTCAAAAAATTAGAATTAAACAAAAGATCTCAGAAAAAAAAAAAAGGGAAAAAATACCTTACCTATAGAGGGTCAACGAACTTCTCAGAAAACATGCCTAGGGAAGACAGGGGAGTGATATACTTAAAATATCCAGCACACACACAAAAAAACCCAACCTAGAATTCTGTACTATGAGAAAATATCCTTCAAAAAATGAAGGAGAAATAAAGACTTCCTCAGACAAACAAAACTGAGGGATCTGTTTCCAGTAGACCTGCCTTGTAAGAAATGTTTATATGAAATTGCTAAGAGAGAAGAAAAATGATATAGGGCAGAGACTCATATTTATATAACAAAAGATCATGACGGGGAAGGAACAGAAAAAATAAAATTGAAAGTTCTTATTTTTCTTGTCATTAATTGATATACAAAGAATATTCATAACTGGACTTGATTGACATCTATCGACTACTTTATCCAACAATAGCACAAGACACATTCAAGTTCATATGAAACATTCATTCACTAAGACATATCATATTCTGGGCAATAATACTTTAACAAATTTAAAAGAATAAAAATCATACAATAGTTATTCTCAGAACATAATGAAAATAAACTAGATATCAAAAAATACAAAAAGAGGTAAAAATGCCAAAACACTTAGAAATGAAGCAACATACTTCTAAATAAAATGTGGTTCAAATCTCAAGATTTTATATTTTATATTATTTACTGTTTTATTTTATATTTATTATTTATATTTTTTAATGAAAATGAAAACATAATATGTCAAAATCTGTGTAAAGTAAGTGTTTAGAGAGAAACTTACAGTATTAAATACATATATTAGAAAAGAACAAATTTGTAATACCAATAATCTAAGCTTCTCTCTTGGGAAACTAGAAAAAAAAGAGCAAATTAAAACCAATGTAAATAGAAATAGAAAAGCAAATCAATAATATTGGAGGGAGTCACTATCTCATTCCTGGCGACTCCATAAAATCTATGTTGTCATTGTTAGATGCCATCCAGTTGATGTTCATCACATAGTGACTCTATGTACAACAGAAGAAACAATATGGTTAGTGCTTTTCTGCTATTCATAGGGTTTTCAATGGCTGACTGTCTTCTGGGAGTGGGTTGCCAAGTCCTCCCAAGCCTATGGCACTTGGTGTTCCCAGGTGGTGTCCCATCCAAGTACTAACCAGGCCCAACCCTGCTTAGCTTCTGAGATCTGACAGCATCAGATGCCACAGAGGTACAGCTACAGGCTCCACAAAATCTATAGGCTCTTTAAAAAATTAAATTTATCCCCATTCATTAAAAAAGTTTTTATGATAATAAAAAATAGCCAATTCTTAACCTGTCTTTAATTATTTCTTTAGTGAGGGGGAGATGAGTTTTCTCTCCAAATAGTCCTTTTGCAATATAGTAAAAAAAAGGCCCTACTACAAAGTGTATCACTTCTGTATTTGTCAGGCCAGAGTTTATTTAATGCCCAAATCCTGAATGTCATCCCAGATGTCTGAGGAAGTGTTTTCTTGGTTTATCTTATTTTATTCTTTACATGTACTGAATTCTTTTAGTTGGTGTGACATGAATTGTAAAATAAGTTAGTCTCACAAGCAATATTTTATATTTTGTTTTTGTTAGGTGCCATTTAGTTGAGTCCAACTCATAGCAACCCTATGTACAATAGAAGGAAACACCCCCTGATAACGTGCCATGACTGGCCCTATGTCAGTGCTTCGCTTCTCTGGTATTCACAGTGTTTTCAGGGGCTGATTGTTTCAGGATTGTTATGGGGACTGGGCTGCCGAGTCCTTCTCCCATTTTTTGGAGTGCTGGGGATCAAAAAAACCCAGGGCCTAAGAGAGCACAAAGCAGCACTCTACCAACTGAGCTAATACCAGTTTTATAGTAGTTTATCAAAAGTAACATTCTCTTGCCCATTCTGCAGATGAGGTAACTGAGGCTCAGAAAGGTTTAGTGTTTTGTTCCTGATGCCCTGGCATCAAGCCCAATTGCCTGAAGCCTTAAAAACCAAGCTGCTTTTCAATGATGTGCTGGCTTTGCTATAATACGTAGTTGTGAATTCAAAGTGGCATTCAGGCATATGGGTTCTGTTGGCATCAAGAAGCCTCCTTGGCAGATTCATGAAGAACATCATACAGTGATTTTAACATCACAGGAGGAAAGGAAATGTCCTTCGCTGTCTGTAAAGATGCCTTCTCCTTGCTGGAGACTTCTAAACTTCTTGTATATGTAGTTGTTGTTAGGTGCCATTGAGTCAGATCTGACTCATAGTCACCCTCATAGGGTTTTCAATCATTTGTTTTAAAGATTGCTTCAGGAATGGACTGCCACATCCTTCTCCCATTTGGGTGGTGCTAGGGTTCAAACACATGGCCTCCAAGAGCACAAAGCAGCACTCTACCAACTGGGTGACTGCACAAAGCAGTTTTTGTTATTGTTGTTAGCTACTCTTGAGTCAACTTCAGCTCAGCAACAGAATGAACCACTCCTCCACATTGTGCCATGCCCAGCACTGTATCAGTGTGTCTCTGCTATTCATAGGGGTTTCAATGGCTGATTGTTTCAGGAGTGAGCTGCCAGGTCCTTCTCCCTTTTTTTTTTTTTTTTTGTGTGTGTGTGTTTGTGTGTGTGTGTGTGTGCGCTAAGGATCAAATCAGCCTCACAGAGCACAGAACAGCACTCTACCAACAGACCTTATCCAAGTCCATCCCACCAATTAAACTGTATTCATGTTGTCTATTATTTCTATAGGTCTACTGTGATACCACCCTGCTGTCTAATCCCACTAGATCTCAGAAGCTAAGCAGGTTCTGGTCCAATTAGTACTTGGATGGGAGATACCTGGGAATACCGGGTGCTATAGGCTTGGGAAAAGGACCTGAAAACCCACTCCCAAAACAATCAACCATCAAAAACCCTATGAATAGCAGAGAAGCACTAACAATAGTGCTGGGGAAAGCACAGTACCAGATAATGTTTCATTCTGTTGTACACAGGGCCAACAAGAATCAGACCTGACTCGACAGCACCTAACAATAACAAATTATCTCTATATTCACCTCAACCTACAGGATTTATAGTATTTGCCAATATACAAACAACATTAGTATTAAATAAAAGATTCTAGAATAGAATATCATAATACCAGGTCACTGCTATCCAAAAGAAATAGTAACATATGATTAATAAATTAAATGGAATAAATTAGTATTTTTTAATTTGAAAAATAAGTAATCTACCTTCAGAAGATGATGTATGTTTCATTTATTAAGACTATGCTGATAAATGTTCTGTCATACATCCCTGTCATTTTGGAGAGGCAAGGACTTTTAATATTTTTACTATCTCATGCAACACTTCAGTTTTCTCATTACTTACTGAATACCATAAAATTAGAATAATACAAATGCCTAGGCCCCATAGCATACACCTGAATCATACTGCTACAACTATAGTGCCAGGTGATTCTACTGCAAAGCATAGGAAAGTAGAAAACATTATAACTTATATCTGCCCCTCTACACAGTTAAAAGCTTGCTTACTAAGTACTGTCAATTTTATGTATGACCAGAAAAGATGAATCCAGTATTTTATGTTAATTTTAGTTTTAAATAATTTTACATTTAATTTTGTGAAATGTATGTACAAATGTTTAAGTTATCAAGCACAATTACCTAAGTTCAAAATCAAATTTAACACATTACAGAGAGCATCAGTGCTCTAATTACAGCTCCAAAGAAGTTCTATAGTTAAAAAAATAAGTATTATTATCAATAAACCTTTCCTTAGTTCATATCTACTAATGTACTAATTTTTAAATTATATATTTTTAATCACATCACATAAACCATGCCTATAAAACACAAAGTACACTGAATATAAATCTCAGCTGGGCACCCTGATACACACTGTTAACACCAGCTACTTAGGAGGCTATGGGAGAAGGACATGGCAATTCCCTCCCAAGGCAATACTGAAAATTCTATGAGGGTTGCTATGAGTCGGACATGACTTGAAGGCACCTAACAACAATAACAACAATTTAGGAGGCTGAGGCAAGAGGACTGCAGATTTGAGATCAAAGGCAGCCTGCATAACTTAGCAAGTCCCTGTCTCAAAATAACAAAAATTTTAAAAGTAAGGGGTTGGGGGTATTGCTCAGTGGTGGAGTATTGCTTAGTATGTATAAGGTCCTTTGTTCAACTCCCAATACTGCAAATATCTATATACACATATACAGAGGATGCCAAAAGACAAACACACATTTTAAGAAAGGAAAAAATTGCATTCAACTTGGAATACTCAATGTATACTGATAACAAAAGATAACCACAAGACACTTTTCACTTCTGCAATTACAAGAGGTGGTCAAAGTGGTTACTATAGCAGAAGCCGTCTTGTTGTATAAGGCCTCCCCAATACTCCCTTGTGCACATCACACACAGTATCTCAAACTTATTACCAATGACAATTGCCAGTTGTGTTGGAGGTTCTGTTGCATACTCACACCTTCACTGTCATTCTACAATGTTCCTGAATTTCATGTACCACTTCAAAATGGTCTTGATCTCCTCAAATAACCATGCTTCCACCACTTTCTCTGATTATCCTGCCTCTTGCATGGTGGCACTAGCATTCACTTGATCAGTATTTTTTGAGTCAAAGTTATACTATACATTGCTAGTTATACTATACATTCAATTTTTAAAAGCAATACAAGATAGCATCTCTTAAAATATGTATACATTTATTGTCACCCTCGCTATATAAAATCTCTAATCCAAGAAGCTGGATTTTTGAGGAAGAACGCAGCATCAGGATTGGAAGAAGACTCATTAACAACCTGCATTATGCAGATGACACATCTCTGCTTGCTGAAAGTGAAGATGATTTAAAACATTTACTGATGAAGATCAAAGATCATAGCCTCCAGTATGGATTTCAACTACACATCAACAAAACAAAAATCCTTACAACTGGGTCAGCAGGCAACTTCACAATAAAAGGAGAAAAGATTGAAGTTGTCAATGATTTTGCTTTACTTAGCACTATAATCAACACCCATGGAAGCAGCAGTCAAGAAATTAAAAGATGCATTGCTTTGGGAAAAGCTGTGGCCAAAGATCTCTCAAGAGTATTAAAAAGTAAAGATGTCACATTAAAGACGAAGGTGTGCCTGACTCATGCCATGGTGTTTTAGTTGTGTCATATGGTTGTGAAAGCTGGACATTGAGCAAGGGAGACAGGAAAAGAATTGATGCTTTTAAATTATTATGCTAGAGACAATTATTGAATATACCATGGACTGCCAAAAGTACCAATATATCTGTCCTAGAGGAAGTGTAACCAGAGTGCTCCTTAGAAACAAGGATGGCTAGACTGCATCTTATGTATTTCAGACATGTAGTCAGGAGACACCAATCCCTGGAGAAGGACATCATGTTTGGGACAGTGGCAGGCCAACTGACAAAAGGAAAACCCTCCCCCAGATGGATTGACATAGTGTCTGCAACAATGAGCTTAAACATAAATAAGATCATGTGCCTGGCACAGAACCTGGGAGTATTTCTTTCTGTTATACATAGGGTCACTATGAGTGGGACTTGACCTGATGGCACCTAACAACAATTATGTTCAGAAAAAAATGGTTCTGTGAGACACCATTTTTCAACTTTTATTCCACACTTGTAAACTGGAAAAGCATAAGCCCCAAAGTATTAAATGTGGTGATCCAGAAGATGGATATAAAATAATGAACACTAGTCAAAATATTCACATAAAAACATCTGCACTGAAATCACAACTCCTTAGTAGGAAAAATTTAGCATAGTGAATACTTATTTCTTCTAGCCCAAGTAGTCTGGTTAGCATTCATAAAATGTATTTTTGATCTTCTAAAGCTCAGCCACTACTATATTTCTATTAAAAGTAACAAACATTAAGAGGTGTGGTAGCCCACACCTGCAATTCAACCAACTTGAGAAGCTGAGGCATGAGGATCTCAAGTTTGAGGCCAGAGGCAGTCTGCACAATTTAATGAGACCCTATCTCCCAATAAAAAATAATAAAGGAGATAGGATATGGCTAAGTGGTATGGCAGTTACTTATATGTGTAAGACTCTGGGTTTAACCCCCAGTACCACTAAAAAAAAAAAAAAAAAAGGAATTAACATTGTACTAAACTAATAAAAATTTATTTCTTTTAAATTTATATTCTTCAACTACTTGCCCTACTCCCACACACAAAAAAAAGAATTCATGCTACTACCTAGATAAATAGATCATGAGTATATTACTTGGATATTTCATGTGAAAAAAAATCTATAAATAAATAAATTAGAGAAAATGGAATATACGCTTGGAAACCGGGGGAGAGTGAAACATTTTCCCCTGCATTACAGGAAAGTGATAGGTAGAGAAGATCCCTTCAACAGGGTACAGTGAGAAAAAAAAAGACAAAAAAAAAAAAAAACAAGATGAATGTTGAGAACAGCTTAGTTGCGTAAACAAATTCAAGTAAAAGTAACTGGGAAAAGAGAATATTTGTTTTTACTATATGTCAGGAAGAGTAGGAAGAGAATGTAGCGGCTAAGCAGAGAAGCAGCAAAATTATTGGATACAAGTAGGGCCCTACCACAGCCTAGGCATGTCATGCACCATGAACCCATGTTTTATGACCTGCTTCATTTGACTTCAACTTCATATGAAGGGAGAAAAATTAAAATGTGCTTCTCTAAATTTTTTACACAATCATCACATTTATTGTGCTTATAGTAATAAAAAAAATCTAATTGTCATTAGCTATAAATGGGCAAAAGGCATCTTATTGTGGTGATGGAAATTTTTAGGCCAGGATTGTGATGATAGTTGCATAGCCAGTAAGTCTACTAAAAATCATCAAATCGTTCACTTAAAACAAGTGAAGCTAATGGCATTAAATTATATCTCAATAAAGTTGCTTTTTAAAAAAAACCTGTCTCACTCTTCTTTTTGACAATCCTTCAGATATTTTCTTCTCCTCCAAGAGAAAAAAGAAGCCCAAGTGCCTCCATTGAATATTATTTTTCATTTGATTATAGTGTAATTTGCTCAATATCTTTTTTAAATGTTGAATCCAAAACTAACAGTATTTCCATTGTGCACAGTACTCAACCAAAAAGGCCTTACAGATCTTTATTCCGTTGGGATCTCAACCTAGTTCCATAAAGCTGAAAATTAATTCTATCTGAATGCACAAAAGACACTTGCACACATAAACTTCCACTACATGTGCATATATATGTATTCTATATGTCCAAAATCAATTTATGGACTCTTCCTATTCTCCCACTAAGTTGCCCCATCCTTAACTTTCCTCATCTCAACTGATGACCCCTCCATCCTCAGGAAATGCTTTGATTCCTGTGTTAGTTTCCTTATTGCTATGACTAAATGTCTGAAAAAGTTAAATTAATAGAAGGAAGGATATATTTTGGTTCAGTTTCAGAAGTTTCAATCCATCATGGAAGGGAGGGCAGTCAGGAAGCAGAGCAAAGAAAATACAAGAAAGGGCCTGGGCAAGTTGTGGCTTTCTAGATGATCTGAATCAATTCAAAACATTTACCTTTCATGGTTATTTTGACTTTGAGTAAGAGCCGGAAGGCACACAGTGCTGTATCTGGTGAATAAGGTAGATGATAACACACCATAATGTTTTTACTTGACAGAAATTGCCGTAAAAAAAGCCATGTATAGTATGGAGCACTGTTAAAGGATGAAATTAAAAACACTCAGGGAAAAGTATTTCCAGAACTGCTCCAGAAAGTGCTAAGAACATGATTAAGTGTGTTTGAAGATGGAAAATGGACATTGTGCGAGAGATTAATGGCAATGCGTCTTTTACTGTAATAAATCTTTTTTAATTTAAATATTCACTATGTTTTTTGATCTCTCTACATATAGCCCCCCAAGAACACCCGTGACCCACTTCCTCCAACCAGGCCCCACCTTCCACAGTTCTACCCCCCTGCTGTTTATGCAAATTGTGGATCCATTAATTGATTAAACCGTTCATTAGATCCACACCTCATGATCTAATCATCTCATGAAACACCTTCACAAACATACCCACAGGTGTGCTTTACTAATCCCCTCATTATCTCTCAATCTAGCTGACAATCAAGATTAACCATCACAAGGCCTCTTTTTCTCACACTCCCTCTCCATCCTCCACAATTAATCTATTCTCACATTTCCAGGAGATCCTTTTAGCCGTAAGGCAAGTCATTTTGAAACTTTGGAATGGCTTTGTTTCAAAGGAGAGCAAGAAACAAAATCCTTACCATTGCCTTTTGTTACTCTTCTACTTTCTCTTTCTACATTTTCTTGTGCTCACTCTTATCTCAAACAAATCTGTATTTTCTAAATGTTCTCCAAAAAAAATATTGTCTTGTTAACAGAAAACTTTTAAATAATAAAACTATGAAACAGTAATCTGTCTTTTTACACAAATGCTTTCACTGTGTGTACAGAATACAAGGTCATAACTTTAGAAGACGAACTGTTGACTTTCAAGTGAGTACACTTGTAAGGCCTTGACCGCCTGTGCTCGCCATTACAACTTTAATAAAGAGAGGCTGCTCAAATAAACCAAATCATATGGTTGGTGTGATATAGAGAGAGTTGGGTTTGGGATTTAAAATATCTTCCCTAAATTTTCCCTAATTGTGATTCCTTGATTAAGTCACTGTTCTCTCTGATTCAGTTGTCTAATGTGCAATGATGAAGAGATTAATTTGCAGAACTCATAAACTTGGTGTTCTGGAAGAGAAATACCTATAAATAGCTAACAAAAATACATCTGATGAGGCTGACTTTTCCCCAAGAATATTACTGAATGTTCTAGATTAATCTACACATAAAAGAACGTCAGAAGAGTAACAAATTAATACAAATATCAGGGGCCTAGATGCTGCCTGAGTTTTGTACAACTTCAAAAGGCAGTATTTGGGAGATTGACATATATACTAGGAGGAGAACTCAAAATACAGGGGTGGTGTGCCTCACTCCAGGAGATACTCCCTGAAGAGAATATAAATATGAATATTTCGACCAGGAATAGGAGAGCAGGCGGCTCCAGACAAGCCAGAGGGGTTGAAATTATGGACAAAACATTCTTGGAAACTGCTCCTGACCGAAAGAAGCCTCCAGTTAGCACATATCACCCTTTGAGAGAAAGCTGGAATCTACGATGTGTTTCATTCTCTTTACGAGCTCAATTCCAACAAATGTGTCATCCAAACTGAACCACTCACCGGGTCAAGCCGGCTGTAAAGCCTTTTGAACTGGGAACAAGCGGCCCAGACCCTGCAGAATCCGACAAATCGCTAGGTGGCCATCTGCTGCAGAAACCGTTGCTAGGGAAACCGGGCAAGGAACAGGCTCAGCCCATCAGGATTTTCCCTGTGCCAGCGAAAGCTCTCCCAGGAGGCCGTAGTTACGTGAGTGACGCACAGAATGGGCGGGGCGGAGGTGACCTGGTCAGGGAGGGCAGTGCATTCCAGCACGCAGGCGCGCTGTGTGGCGGGAGCTCAGAGAAGTCTCACGTATGGCGTCCGCTAAGGCATCTTTCAATATATCTCTGCAAGAAGCCACCCAACGAAAATTGCGGAAGTTTTCAGAGCTAAGAGGTACCAAAGAAAGAACCAAGTTCTTCTGGGCAGTGAAAAGGGAGGGTGCCTTACGTGCCGGGAGATTTGCCGAGCTGTCACTTCCTGTTTTCCTCTCACCCTCAGGCCTGGGATCCTTACCTTACCCCAGACTAGTTAATATTCCTTTTGAGTTTTGTGTTCTGTCACTATCCCTTTACGTTATGCTTGTTGCCTTTTTTAACTTTAGATAGTAAATTAAGAGGAGGAAGGAAAAGAAAGTAAATTATTAACCTGACTGATGAAACTGTAAATCTAAGTTATGCATTGGTTACTTCATTAATATAAGTTATTTTAAGTAAATCTAAAAGATCTGAAGCCTAGTGTTTTGGCCCTTTCAGGTAAATCTAATTTTTGCCTCGACTCTCACTCCCCTGCCTAACTCACCAGTTTATTCTGTGACATAAACATTTACTGAGGTGAAGTGGAGTTTGGTGACAAAAGGGAACGTGGAAGAATTATGGCTTAAAATTTTTAAAGTAGAAAGTTGGTATTTTAATTTAAAAAAGGGTCATGTCACTTGCCATTCCCTGTATAGTTGTCTAATAGAATTGATTATATTTTGATGCAGTAACTGCCTAATAAATGTAGAGACTCAACTTTGAATAATAGTGAAGTGTTCAGAGCTATTAGATCCTAGCCCACAGGTCTCATTTTCTAATTAAAATCTTGTTTATCGATAAAAGAGATTCCAACTGTTTACCAAAAGTGCAGTTTGTCTTTTAATAAGTTCTTAAGGGATTTGGAACATTTGTATGATCCAGAATTTTTTATTATATTCTAACAGCCTATATAAGTTTGCATGACTGATCTTAAGGTAATAAAATATGAAATACCCACATTTGTAAACAAACATTGAAGAAATGTGTCCTTAGGTTGGATCTTGGTTATCCAACAAATGGTAGGTGACTCTGGTATATGAAAATTGATTTTGAAAGCTGGAGAGTCTATTTCTTTGTGCCCTCCTCTTATTTAAAAGAATCTTACTTAATCAAGAAACATTACATCTTTTAGAAATTTCTAAATAAATGGGATTTTAGGCCATAGAAAAGGGCTGGTGATTATAGCTCAGTTGGAAGAGTGCTGCTTTGCACTCTCTTAGGCCCTGGGGTCAATCCCTAGCACCACAGAAATAGGAGAAGGACCTGGCAGCCCACTCCTAAAACTATCTTGAAACAATCAGCCATGGACAGCCATGGAAAACCCTATGAATTGTAGAAAAGCAGTGACATAGTGCCAGGCATGGCACAGTGTCGAGAGTGCATCCTTCAGTTGTACATAGTGTCACTTGAGCTGGACCCAACTTGAAGGCACCTAACCACAACAGGCCATAGAAGAAGAGAGACAAAGAGAAAATAACTTGTAAACCTTCCTTATTAGAACTATTTTGAATCTTATAAGCAGACCACTAATTATTAGTTTTTGTTTCAAAAACAAAAGACACATTTGTGAAGATGATAATGATTATTAACTTTTTTTCCCCTTCTTTTGAAATAGGCAGGCTTGTCATAACTAGAGAATGCAGATATTTGTTACCATTTTCTTGCTTTTTCAAAATAGGCAAAATGGTGCCAGCTGGAGAATTTTGGGACATAGTTGCAATAACAGCAGCTGATCAAAAGCAGGAACTTGCTTATAGACAACAGCTGTCAGAAAAGCTGAAAAGAAAGGAGTTACCCCTTGGAGTTCAGTATCATGTTTTTGTTGATCCTGCTGGAGCCAAAATTGGTGTGTATTTTGTGGACAGTTTTATAACATAGATTTGAGGAGGAATAATAATTGAAGAAAACCTGTGGTTTGCAGTTTATAAGCTGCATATCTCCACTCATAGCCTTCATAAATTTTAAAATTTGAATGTAAAATGACATTTTGAAAGACAAAAGACATACCAAAAGTTCTTGGCCATTATGACTTGCAGTGAAAAAGTATCAGAATTTTGTTATTTTTAATAAAATTTACTAAGATAGTGAATATATTTCTTTAGACCTACCTATAGGTCTCTTAAGTTCCCTTCTACCTCACTGTTTCTTCAGAAATGTACATGAACAAAGCAAATCAGGAGAAAAATATATGTACTTGGCTTCTTGAGACCACAATGCAGAATGCAAAAGAACAGTCCAATGGCTTACATATCATAGAACATTTATTTGAAACCCTGGTTTAGGTCATCTTTGTCCTTTGACCTTCCAATGCCAACAAAAATAAATTCTGTCTTCCTGAAGGCTGTTTTCCAGGTAATACTTAAAGCTGCAACCCATTGATAACTTGGGACAGGGTATATGTATAGACATTAACATTGTTCTAATTAGCTAATATTATTTTAATCCTCACACCAATAAGGTCAGTACTTCTAGTCCCATATATAGATGAGAATGTGAAGTAGAGAGTTAAATATCTTGCCTACTGTTGTAGTTAATTCAGATATGGTAGTTATATTTAAGGTATTTTTAGAAAACTAGATCTGAAAAATCTTTTTAGAAAGAAAAGTCTAAAGTGTCATATTGAAGAATTATTTAAACAGGTTTTATGATTTGTAACTCCATGTGAATGTTTATACTTAGTCTTCTTGTGTTACAGATTATGTAATTTATCATTTCTTTTATGAGTATATTTGGAAGAATATTAGCTAATCACTACTGAGGGTGACTTTCTGTTTCTTTTTCAATTATTCATTTAGTTGCTATGAGTATATTAATTTTATTCTGTGACCAATACCTTTGCTATCTGTCTACATAGTTATAGACAAAAGCATATCCTGAAAATTATAGTACTTAAATTTGCCATCATTACAAAATTTTAGGTTTCTGTGAAGCAAATTATACTTTTTAACTGTTTTTAAGGAAATGGAGGATCGACACTTTGTGCTCTTCAGTGTTTGGAAAAGCTGTATGGAGATAAATGGAATTCATTTACTATCCTATTAATTCATTCTGGTAAAGTTACACTCTATTAATTTATATTTTCTTTTGAGTATTCTACCATTGATATCTTAGAGACTTTTTTCTTCCTTGCAAACAATTTCTTCTTTTTTAAATTTTTCTGATGGAATTTTGCTTTAAAAACATATTTCATGTTTTTCTTGCTATTAGGTTATAAGTAGTATAATAATTTTCACAAAATTTATTCTTAAAATTATAGACCATGGACATCATCAACTTTTCTCAAATATTATTTTGTCTTTGGTATGCTGATAGAAAATTATTTTTCTCAAGACATTTCATCAAAATTGATTTTTCAGGAATTCTATATAGGGGAGGCTTGCTGTGGTAAGAGGCTGGTTTAACACTACTATTTCTAGACTTTTGCCAAAGCTTCGATCTTGCATTTTTATGATTACTGATAGTCAAAGGCTACAATTTTTAACAGAATTTTTAAAATAAAAGAAAAGAGTGGCAATATATAGAATTGCCAAGTACATATGTAGGTGGAAAACACAAAACGATATTTTATAAGAGAAAAATTGGAAAGACATAATCTCAGAATAAAGGGTAGGTTTTTAAAATTGAATACATTCAGTTATTTAAAATTTTAGTTATATGAAAATCTGTTTTTCTCTGTATGCTAGGGGATGATGAAGACTTTGTCATGGACAGGCACTGGTCTAGGAACTTGATTTTAGAATCACTGCATGACTTCTCAGGCCTTTCAAATTCTTATGGTTCATATATAGTACCATTATTCTTTATAAAGATGTCAACATAATGCATCCAAATTCTGCTTTCATGACTAACTGAAAATGTAGAACAATTTAGTTTATAATTTTATTCCAGAAAAACTTTTATTACCAATGTAGTAGAAAATTAAATTAGACACCAGGAAATATGTAATTAGGAATACCATGGGCCCTCTTTATTCACAGGTTCCACATCTGCACACCCAGTCAACCTTGAATAGAAAATAATTGAGAAAAAATGGGTCTGTACTGAAAGTGTACAGATTTTTTTCTTGTCATTATTCCCTAAATAACACAGCATAGCAACTACTCAGGTAGCATTAAATCATCTTATTAAATATTATAAGTAACCTAAAGATGATTTAATGTATCTAGAACAGTGATCCCCAACCTTTTTGTTACCAGGAATAAGTTTCATGGAAGACAATTTTTCCATGGACAAGGTAGGAAAAGAGGAATGGTTTCAGGATGATTTGAGGTAGTAATATGAATGATGGAGGGTAGCTTTAGAGATGAAGCTTTGCTAGCTGGCCCACCTCTTACCTCCTGTTGTGTATCCTGGTTTCTGAGAGACTGGAGACCTGGTTAGTGACTTGGGGGTCAAGGAACCCTGATCTCAGAGGAAGTGTGTGGGCAATTATTATGCCATTTAATATAAGGCACTTGAGCATCTTCAGATTTTGGTATTTGTGTGGGGACCAGAATCAATCTGCGTGGATACTGAAGATGACTATAAATAATTCTTTTAATTCTTTACTGTCAGCTAGGCTCTGCAAAAGAGACAAATAGAAAGTTAGTAGCTCTCATTTATTGAACAATGTACTATGTACAAAGTACTTTACACATATCATGGATCTCAAAAAAAGCATGATAAAACAGGTATCATCCCATGTTTGCTGATTTGGAGTAAATCCAAAAGTAAATGGCTAAAAAGTAGTGAACCAGGTTTGAACTCATTTTTATCTGACACTTAGTTCTGTGTGAGTCTACCTCTCACTATAATTTTTAACATAAAAATGATGCAAGATATTTAATGTACTTAAGAAAACATAATTTTTCAAGGAATGAAGAAGTGATGGTGTTCATCTCAGAAGGAAAATCATTGTTTAAATGTAAAACAAGTACAAAATTTTAAATATTAAGTAAATTTATCTTTACTTCCATTAAGTGTATATAATAATTTAAAGAAAGACATTGCATATGGAAATAAGTGTTTAATAGAGAGCTATATTTTGAAATTGTTATACTGTAATCTTGTTTTTGGAGGGGGTGTTATTGGGAAACTGAGCCCAGAGCCTTGCACATACTTTACAAAAACCCTACCACTAAGCTACATCCCCAGCGCCCCCCTCCCCCCCCCCTTTTTTTTTTACCTTGAGAAGGATCTTGCTAAGTTACACAGGCTTCCTCTGGCCTCAAACTTGCCGAACTGTTGCCTCTGCCTCCTCAAACTTGTGATCTTCCTGCTTCTGCCACGAAAATCATTGGGATTACAGGTGTGTACCACCATGCCTAGCTCTAACTTGTTTTTCCATGATGTAAACTCTTAATTCTTAATGTATTAGTTTAAACATGGCATCATTTTTTGGCCTTTCGGCTAAGATCAAGTGGAGTTTAAAATGGTTGAAATTTGTTGTTTAAAATGTAGATAGAAGATCAAGTCTTAACCATAGTCTTTTCTTACTTCTTATACAATTGACTCAAAACAATCCACAGACTCAGTAATATATTAGAATTCTTCTTGTGACATAGAATCTTTAAAACTACATTAAGTCAAATTAGGAGACTCACTCTTTGAATTTTTAATCTGGATTTTATCATTCTTCCCTGAATTTCAATAACACATGATATATATTAAATGTCTGAACAGTTGTTTTTTGTTTGTTTGTTTTTTGTTTTGTTTTTTGATAAATTTTATAGGTGGCTACAGTCAACGCCTTCCAAATGCAAGTGCTCTGGGGAAAATTTTTACAGCTTTACCACTTGGTAACCCTATTTATCAGATGTTAGAATTGAAACTAGCAATGTACATTGATTTCCCCTTACATATGAATCCTGGAATTTTGGTTACCTGTGCAGATGATATTGAACTTTACAGTACTGGAGAATTTGAATATGTAAGGTTTGATAAACCTGGCTTTACTGCTTTAGCTCATCCTTCTAGTTTGACTGTAGGTACCACACATGGAGTATTTGTCTTAGATTCTTTTAATTGTTTAAAACATAGAGACCTTGAGTACAGGTCTTGCCATCGTTTCCTTCATAAACCCAGCATAGAAGAAATGCATCAATTTAATGCTGTGTGTAGACCTGGAAACTTTTGTCAACAGGACTTCTCTGGGGGTGACAGTGCCTATCTTCAGTTAGACTCTGAATTTGTTTACACAGATAGTGTATTTTACATGGATCATCAGTCAGCAAAAAAGTTACTTTCTTTTCATGACAAAATAGGCCCACTGAACTGTGAAATAGATGCCTATGGTGACTTTCTGCAGGCTTTGGGACCTGGAGCAACTGTGCATTATACCAGAAACACATCAAATGTTACTAAAGAAGAATCAGAATTGGTAGATATGAGGCAGAGAATATTTTATCTTCTTAAAGGAACATCACTAAATGTTGTCATTCTTAATAACTCCAAGTTTTATCACATTGGAACAACTGAAGAATATTTGTTTCATTTTACTTCAGATAGCAGTTTAAAATCAGAGCTTGGCTTACAATCTACAGCTTTCAGTGTCCTTCCAGATATTCCAGAATGCTCTGGTAAAACATCCTGCATCATTCAAAGTATACTGGATTCAAGATGCTCAGTGACACCTGGTTCAGTTGTAGAGTATTCCAAACTGGGACCTGACGTGTCCATTGGGGAAAACTGCATTATTAGCAATTGCTTTATCATAACAAGAACTGTCCTGCCTGCACATTCTTTCGTGTGTTCCTTAAGCTTGAAGATAAACGGACACTTAAAGTATTCAACGATGGCATTTGGAGTGCAAGACAACTTGAAAAACAGTGTTAAAACATTGTTAGATGTAAAGTTACTTCAGTTCTTTGGAGTCTGTTTCCTGTCATGCTTAGATATTTGGAATCTTAAAGTTACAGAGGAACTGTTTTCAGGAAATAAGAAGTGTCTGAATTTGTGGACTGCTCGCATTTTCCCAGTTTGTTGTTCTTTGGATGAATCAGTTACAACATCCCTGAAGATGTTAAATGCTATAAAGAACAATTCACCATTCAGCCTAAATAGCTTTAAGCTGATATCCATTGAAGAAATGCTTGTCTACAAAAATGTAGAAGACATGATAGCTTATAGGGAGCAAATTTTTCTAGAAATTTGTTCAAATAAAAAACAGTCTGATTCACAGATATCTTAAATATTGTGTTCTTTGCCTTTGAGCAAGATTTTAAATACAGGCCTTTTCTATAGACTTTTTTGCAGTAAAATGATATGAAAATTGTATTATTTTCTTTAGCATAATAACACAAAGATACAGATAAGCGTTTTCAAGACTAAATTCAGAAAAGGGACACTTTTGGATTTTTTTGTTTTAATATTTAGTAAGGATGGATTTGTGAAACACTAGTTTGTTCATGTAATAAATATTCTAATTTTAAAGGTGACCTTTCTAAACCTACCTTTAGAATTTTTCTATCTTCTTTTGTATTTTTATCCCTCTAAAGTTCAAAGTGTTAGTAGCAATTCTCTCCCCAAATGTGGTCCTGTTTTCATCAGCTAATGAACATGGTGTACTACAGGATTTTCTCAGTAGTATAAGAATACTGTAGGAATGCATTTTCAGACATAAATCCATACCTGACGAATTCAGATTAAAGCATTGCCTAATATATTGGGATTATTTTAGCTGATAACTAGGCAAAAAGATCTATTAAATTGATGTTAATTTTTTATCCCATCTATTGATCATATCAAAATGAAACAAAAAGTATATATGTATTCTATCCTTATACACTTGAACATGTTACGGCATATTTTACAAATTTTCTGTAAAGTTCCATTAAAGATGTATGTGCACATACCCAAAAGTATTCAGTTATCTGAATACTAGCAAAGTTGGTAGGAATAATTGAGTTACTGATCATCATTCAATTTTACCATGGACCTTTTATCCACTCCAGTAATCCCTTTAAAGCACTATTAAGTGGCCAGGTGAACTGATCTTAATTTTCATTTCTTATTTTCTGTGGACTTATTGGTGGTGATGCTGAGAAGCACTAATTGACTAGAAGGTAAAGGGCAAAACTGAGACAAAAAAAATAGAAAACCCTAGAAAATGTGCAGATTATAAATAGCTTCAAGAAAATAAAAATTGGTAGAAATCCTGGGCTATGTATTCTTTGGTATAAGCACATAAGTAAAATGTCTTCATATCAAACTCTTTTAATTAAGTAGATACAAGATTTGTTAGATGTTTGTGTTTGAAATTAAATAAATTAGAATAAGAACTGATGTGTGCCAATTTTATTAACATCAAAAAATTGCTAAACTCGATGTGACTTGTCTGAAACCTTTGACTACATTATTTTTATGTGCATATATTTTAGTTTTCTTTTTTCAAAATTGTCCCCAAGGAGAAAATAAAATATATGATAGTTATTGTTTAACATTTATTGATTTACTTGCAGAGATTCCAGAGGATATTGTGTGATTGTTATTCATTAAATGTTTAAGATTGTCATTTTACCTCAAGTACTATCAATTTTAAGAATCACCATTTTTTGATTTAAGAGGAGAACACACTCTTAATAAAGTATGACACATTGATTTCTTAGCTGAAATTTTTATGCACTGGAGATCACTTTTTCATGCATTTTAACAGATTTCTACCATTTAACCTTGTTGTATATACATGTAAGGGAACAAACACGTGATATGGAAATTACAAGACATTTTTGCAGCTTTAAACTCAGAGTTAAACTCTTCTGAAGCACTTTCAACTCAGAATTATTAACAACCATATATCCTCCCAGTACCATCTTCTGTGCCATCCAAGGTATTGAGAAGGCTATCTTTATTTTCCTGTTTTTTTTCTTTTTCAGTCTACAGCAATAATCATTTTTTAAGTTTGTATTTTTTTTTTTCCAGTACTGGGGGTTGAACCCAGGGCCTCATGCTTGCATGCTCTGCAAGTGCTGGACCACTGAGCTGCACCCTCAGCCCATTTTTTTACTTTTTTGAGACAGGGTCTTGCTAAGTTACACAGACTGCCTTTGGTCTTGAACTTGCGATCCTCCTGCCTCTGCCAACTTTGTATTTTTATTAGTATTTTAATTTATGGAATAAAGTGATAACTCAGTTCATATACACAGTGTGCAATTATCAAATCAGCACACTTAACAATTCCATCTCCTTCAAACATTTTTAAAATTTTTAATTAACATAATGATAGTTGTACATATTTATGAAGTGCAGCGTTTCTTCAATCATACTGTATAGTGAGTTTCATTATGGAATTTTCATGGTATTCCTTTATGTATTCACATACTTTCTCCCACTTCCATTATATTGTTCTGCTTCCTGTTTGCCTCATCTCCCTCCCCATCCCACTCATCTCCATGCTTCAGGTGCATCACCTTGTGTTTTCCAAAGTAGCTGTATATAATTATATATTCTGCATTTTCTAACAGTGCACTATCATGTTACTGTGCAGGCATTCTACCAAACTACAGACACCGTACAGCTGCTCTGCAAGTTCCAACACTTATCCTTTCATATTTGATAAGATCTGTTGTATATTTTCCTATGTTTAATCATATCTATAGAAGGTAGATGGCTTCAGTTGAAAGTCGGTGGTATTTCTGACAAATCAATGTCATACTAAAGTGAATATGAAAAGAATTGGTAAACCATAAGTTACTTGTCTCATTGATTTATATACTGGCAGAACTTCCAGAGAATTTTAGGTTTTAACATTTATCCAGTGCTCAATATCATAGGTCACCTAGTAATTTTCATCTTAATCCTTCATGATGCATAGATTATAGTTATAATGTCTTTTCAAAAGATTTATCAGTATTTCTTGCCTTGAGGTGTACAGACGGTGCCAATTTACACATTTTAAGAAAGGAGAAAATTGTATTAAAATTGTAATATTCAAAGTATACTGATAACAAAAGATGAATACAAGTCACATTTGACTTCCGCAGTTACAAGAGGTGCTCAAAGTAGTTACCATAGCAGAAGAAGCAGGACTCACTATGCGAGGCCTCCCAGATCTTCCATTGTGCACATTACATAGGAATCTATGCATCTCAAATGTCAGGAATTTGTGCAGCTAATTCACATGTTGGAGGTTCTGTTGGATCTTGAGACCTGCCTTGTCATTATACTTTCACAATGTTCTCATATTTCAAATACCACTTCAAAATGATCTTGCACTCTGAATGACAACTGTGCTTCTGCTCGTTTGTTGTTTCCCTATTCCATGGTGGTGCTTAACATTCATTTGATTAACACTATCTTTTGAGTGAATGTCATCCTACACATTGCAACCATAATTCATTCAGCTTCAGGACGTAATACTTAAGTAATATCTCTTAAAATGCCTATACATGTCTGTGGCACCCCAGGTATGTATTGGTTCATAGTACCAGTACCACATAGACCATCAACAATATACCTAACAATGGAAATAACAATCACATGCACAATTATGACCAAGTTCACACATGAGGAAGTAATAACTTCATGTCTACTAGCTTCTGGCTAATAGTTGCAATAAAGCACTATCAATTGTAACACATTATTTTCAGAAATATTGAAATGTGGAGAAAAATGAATTGGGAAATGATTTTAACCCAAGTGTTATTTTATTAAAAAGTCTAAGAAAAAAACCTAAGTCACTCATAAATTCAACTCATGAGTATAATGTTCCTGATAGGGAATAGAGATTTGTGATAGTTATTAAATTTTGTGATAATTGCAATTTTTTGGACTTTCCATGTAACCTCTCAACAAATTCATACTTTTTATCTTTTCTGAATTTCATCAGGAATAAAAAGGAAGGCCTGCATATATAAGTATAAAGTTAAACATTTCCTATGATTTTTATAATTTTTGTTTCATCAAATCACAACACTTACATGACACTCTTGGGTTTATAAAGAACTGCTATTGTTTGTAACTAATTGTCCATTATGGGAGAAGGATGTGGCGATCCACTCCCTAGGCAATCCTGAAACAGCCATTGAAAACCCTATGAGGGTTGCTATGAGTTGGACACGACATAACAGCAACTGTTCATAAAGTTGTTGTTAGGTGACATCAAGTAGGGTCCAACTCATAGTGACCTTGTGTACAACAGAAGGAAACACTTCCCAACATGTGCCAGACTAAGCACTTATCAGTGGTTTTCTGCTATGCATAGGGTTTTCCATGCTGATTGTTTTTGGAGTGGGCTGCCACGTCCTCCCATTTTGTTGCAATGCTGGGAATCAAACCCAGGGCATCAGAGAATTCAGAGCTAAAGAGTAATATTAACCCAAGATGCACATGGGGAAAGATAAAGCATTTCATAATCTACTTTTGGCATTCTCTAAATAAGAGTGTATCTCACTGTATATTTGGTGTTGTTGTTAGGTGCCATTGAGTCGGTATCCAACTCATAGCAACCCTCATAGGGTTTTCAGTGGCTGACTGTTTCTGGGATTGCCTTGGGAGTGGATTGCCAGGTCCTTCTCCCATGTCACCGTATATAGATGTGCAAAAACACTACAGAAGTCCAAGTGATATACTCAAAGTGACAAAAATTTGATGATATAAATCCAGAAATTCCCCACATCCTGTGATGGTATGTTCTTATTCTGTAGCCAATATTTCCAATGTTCTATAAAATCACCAAATTCAGCAACTGAGCCAAAACCAAAACTGCCAGCTGCAAATGTATGCATGGGTGCCTCATACAGCTGTTAAGTATATAACTCAAAACCAGACATAATTTGCATACACCATGGATGCTCTGGACTTCAGCAACTTGCAGGCCTACCTAGAATTAAAACATTCAATCTAGTTTAGCAGAATTTAGGTAGAAAGAGAAAAAAATGTCATTAATATACTCAAAACTCTCCAATTTTGAATATTCTTTTTATCGTTCTGTTAAAACCATCTTCATCTATACCAAGAATTAAATTATCAAAGAAAAATATATGTTTTAAATTTCCTTAGTGTAGGAGAAATAATTGAAGCAACCATTATCTACTTAACTTGATGTACTTCTACAGCTTTGTTTGTTGTTGTTGTTAGGTGCCGTCGAGTCGGTATCTGACTCATAGCGACCCTCATACGGTTTTCAATGGCTGAGTGCTTTGGGATTGCCTTGGGAGTGGATTGCCAGGCCCTTCTCTCATACAGCTTTGTTTAGACAACATCAATTTCTGTGGAGGCCAAAGAGCACTACTTCTATTGGTAACAAAATTTTATTGTATTATTTTCTATGAATTACCACTGCTCCTTATACTGAATTTTACTGAGGGTTATTTCACATTGTCCTTCCAGTATCAATGTGCTAAACTGTATATAACATACTAGTGTCTTTCATGTTTATATCAGTCTGTATACACAAAAGTTTCTGAGTATACCGTCCCCTCCCCCATCTCAGAAGCTAAACAGGGTTAGATCTGATTAGTAGTTGGATAGGAGACTACCTGGGAACACCAGATGCTGTAGGCTTGGGACATGGACCCAGCACCCCCAAAGAAAATCCCATTCCCCCCCCCCAAAAAAAAACAAGTCAGCCATTGAAAACCCTATGAATAGCAGAGAATCTGCTAAGGGTCTAAGTTAGGCAGACTGCCTCTGGTGTCGAATTTGCGATCCTTCTGCCTCCGCCTCCCGAGCTGCTGGGATTACAAGCGTGCACCACCGCACCCGGCAATTGCTTGTAAGTATTCTAATTGCAAATTTTAAATGTACAGGCATACTGTCAAGGACATAAATTAACTTATAAACTCATTAATTATATATCACTGGAATCAACTTTAATGAAATTTAAAAAGAAAGATCATTCATAATATTCAGTTAAAGTTGATAGAACAAATTGTTATCCAGTCAAATCAAGAGCTGTTTATGGAAGATAGCCTATGGGATTCCTACCCCATGGAGAAAGTAGTTTTAGTGAGCCTTTTTAAAAACTTGTTACAACAGCTGATGCTTAAATACAAAAGAAGTATTTGCCATGGGTTCAATAAGAGAAATAACCTGTGAGGGTTATCCATGTTTCTTCAATGTATGTATCTTCAGTATGTCTATAGACTACAAATATGCTATAATTTCCTATAACATACTAAAAAAGCAACAACAAAAACAGATTCACCTTATTACTTCATCAAAATACAGTCTATTTTATATATTCATTTACATTTTTGATATTGTCTCTATTGTTGTTGTTGTTGTTAGGTGCTGTCGAGTCGGTATCCGACTCATAGCGACCCTTACAGGGTTTTCAATGGTCGAGTGCTTTGGGATTTCCTTGGGAGTGGATTGCCAGGCCCTTCTCCCATTTTTGCGGTGCTGGGAATTGAACTCGGGGCCTCAGAGACTGCAGCACAGCGCTCTACCCACTGAGCTAAATCCCAGCCCATTGTCTCTATTAGCCATCATAATAGAGCCAGCATTGAATTCTACATTTGGATGCATGCATTCCAGTTTCATATCCATCCTCATTATAAAAAAAAGTTAGATGGGCATTTCTGTTTAGAGAATTTTCATCTTTACCGTATCAATCCTGATGGTCTTTGCTGTCTAGATAAATAACCTAACAGCCATTCACCAGATTGTTCAAGGCAAAAATGTGTAAATGATATATGACTTCACATACTTTCTTTCATCCATCTCATCCATTTCTTCAGCAAGTGCAATCTGCATGTTGAAAACACAATAAAAATCTAACCACTTTTCTTGACTCTTATTGAGCTACCATGCTTACCTAAACCAGTACAGTCAACTTTTAAAAATCACATAATCCCTTCTGTGTGCAGTAATAAACTATTACTTTTAATATTGTTCATGAAGGCAAAATTCCAGAGAGATTACAAAGGAAACATTTTATTGTTTTACCTTAATTGAATTTTAATTAGAAAACAATATAATGGGTTCCTTTGTGACATTTTTATATAGTTCATTCGTATTCTTTCTCTTATTCACCCTCATTACCCACCTTTGTTCCCTCCCCTCTTCCACTATTCCCCTCACCCTCCAAATAGTCCCCACTTTACTTTCAGATCACACACACACATACACACACACACACTTTTTTATTAATACAATCTCTAGTTCCATCCATTTTCCTGAAAATGACATAATTCCATTCTTTATGGCTGAATAATACTCCATTGTGTATTATACCACGTTTCTGTCAATTCATCTGTTAATGAATATGCAGATTTTTCATCTTAAGTATTATGAACAGTACCACAGTGAACATGGTTGTGCAATCTTTTCTCTAAATCTTCCTCTGGCAGTTTCAAAGTGTCAGGTTTTACATTAAGGGCTTTGATTCACTTTGAATTGCTTGTGTAGGTTGAAATATAGAGATCTAGTTCGATTCTTCTACATGTGCATATCCAGTTTTCCCATCATCATTTGGTGACAAGTCTTTCTCCAGTATATGTTTTTGACAACTTTGTCAACAACAGGTGGCTGTGGCTGTATGGGTTTATTTCTGAGTCCCCTATTCTATTCCCTTGGTCTACTATTTGATTTTGTGACAGTACCCTCCTATTTTTGTTACTATAGCTCTGTAGTATAATTTGATGGCAATTATTGTTGGGCCTTCTGCATTGCTCTTTCTACTCAGGAGTGTTTTGGCTATTTAGGGTCTTTTATGCTTCCATGTGGATTTTAGGATTTTTTTTCTATTTCTGCAAAGAATGTCATTAGAATTTTAATGGGTATTGCATTGAATCAGTTGTTGTTGTTGTTAGGTGCTGTCGAGTCGGTATCTGACTCATAGCGACCCTCCTTACAAAAGGGGAAACACTATTGTCAGTGCTTCTCTGCTGTTCATAGGGTTTTCAATGGCAGATTGATTTTTGGGAGGGGGTTGCCAGGTCCTTCTCCCAAGCCTACAGCTTCTGGTGTTCCCAGGTGGTCTCCCACCCAGGTACTAACCAGGCCCGACCCTGCTTAGCTTCCAAGATCTGATGGGATTGGATGCCACAGGGCTACAGCTGCAGGCATTGAATCAGTAGTATACCTATTTTCACAATATTAATTCTGCTTATTCATGGACATGAGAGGTACTTCCATTTTTTTAGTGTTGTCTTCGGTTTTTCTTCAGCATTTTAAAGTTTTTATTATAGAAGTCTTTCAGCTCCCAAGTTAGGCTTATTCCTAGGATTTTTTTTTTTTTTTTTGTCGTTGCTGTTATTGTTGTTTTGTTATTGTTTTTGATGTTCTTTTTGCGAGTATTGTGAATACAATTGTTTTCTTGATTTCTTTCTCAGTATATTCATTATTTGTATGTAGAAATGCTACTGATTTTTGAATATTGATTTTGTATTCTCATAACTTTGATTAAAGTATTTATCATATCTAAAAGTTTTCTAATGAAATCTTTAGTCTTTCAAGTATACAGTCATGTCGTGTGTAAAGAAAAACAATTTGACTTCTTTCTCTATTTGTATCCCTTTTATCTTTTTCTCTTGCCTTATTGCTCTGATGAAGAATTTAATCACTATATCAAATAAAGAGTGGATAGAGTGGATACTCTTGTCGTCTTCCTGATTTTAGAGGAAATGCTTTTAGTTTTTCCCTCTTTACTATAATGTTAGTGATAGGTTTGTAATATATAGCCTTTATTATGTAGAGATATGTTTCTTCAATTCCTGGTTTTTCAGTGGCTTTAAAGGGATGTTTAACTTTGTCATAGGCCTTTTCTGCATGTATTGAGATGATCATGTGATTTCTGTATCTGACTCTGTGTGCTGGAATACATTTGTTTGAGTTTGTTAAATCATCCTTGTATCCCTAAAATGAAACCAATTTAATCATGATGTATGATTTATTAATATCTTGTTGGATTTAGTTTGCAAGTTATTGAGAATTCTTTTATCCATATTCCTCAGGGAAATTGGTCTGTAGTTTGTTTTTTGTTGTCCCTTATCTGGTTTAGGTATTAGGGTAATACTGGCTTCATAGAACAAGTTTGGAAGAGTTCCTTCCTTGACTATTTTATGGATAGTTTGAGGAGCACAGGTGTTGATGCCTCTTTAAAGGCCTAATAAGATTCAGCAATGACTCCATCAGATTTGGGACTTTTTGTTGGGACACTCTTTATTACTGTTTTTATATTGTTACTTCTTAAGGGGTGTTTAAGTTATTTATATCCTCTTGACTTAATTTTGGTAGGTCACATATGTTAAGGAATTTGTCCATTTCTTCTAGATTTTCTTTTTTCCTTTCTTTCTTTCTTTTTTCCTTTTCTTCTCTTTTTGAAATATATTAATTTTTGAGTCTTCCCTAATATTCCTCTGCATTTCATCAGTATCTGTTGTAATACTCCCTTTTCTATCTCTAATTTATCACTTTGGGTTTTTGCTCTCTTTCTATTAGTTTGGCTGAGTGTGTTGATCATGTTTATTTGTTTCAAAGAACCAACCCCTTGTATCATAAATTCTTTGTATTATTCTTTTAATCTCCACTTCATTAATGTCTCCTTGATATTTATTATTTTTTCCATCTACTAATTTGCAGTTTGTCTGTTATTATTTTTGTACAGCTTGAAGGTGTGTCATTAAGTCATTTATTTAAGCACTCAGATTTTTTAAGCACTCATAAATATAAACTGCCCTCTTAGAATTGCCTTTGCTGTATCCCAAGGACTGGTAGATTGTATTTTCCATTTCATTTGATCCTGTTACTGTTGTTAGGTGCTATTGAGTTGTGTCCAACTCATAGTGACCTTCATAGGGTTTTTCAATGGCTGATTGTTTCAGGATTGCCTCAGGAATTGATTGCCACATTGTTCTCCCATTTTTGTAATGCTGGGAATTGAACCTGGGACCTCAGAGACTGCAGACCATTGCTCTACCAACTGAGCTAAATCCCAGCCCTTCCATTTGATCCTTGTTGTTGTTGTTAGGTGCCACTGAGTCATGTCTGAATCATGGCAACCCTCACAGAGTTTTCAATGGCTGATTATTTTGGGGGAATTGCCTCAGGAGTGGATTGCCACATCTTTCTCCCATATTTGTGGTGCTGGGAATTGAACCCGGGACCTCAGAGACTTCAAAGCAGCATTCTAGTAACTGAGATAAAGCCCAGCTCCTCATTTGATCCTAGGTATTATTTAATTTCCTCTCTGATTTCTTTGATGGTCCACTGATCATTCAAGAGTGATATATTTGTATATTTTCTGTCATTTCTCCTATTACTAATTTCTACTTTTATTCCACTATGTTCTCATAAGGCACAAAGAATAGATGCAGTTTCTTTATATTTGTTAAGACTTGTTTTGTGGTTTAAAATGTGGTCTATTTTATAGAAAGGTTGTTAGGTTGCTGAGAAGACTGTGTACTCTGCAGCCGTTTGATAGAAGATTCTGTAGATGTTGGATAAATCCATTTGAACAATGATGCAGTTTAATGCTGAACTTTCTTTGTTTTTCCCCTTAATTAGTAAATGATGATAGGGTACAGAGTAATAGAGCATTGGCTTTTTCCATTATGCATCCTTTATATCACTTCTACCAACACTCACATTGACATAAAATTTATGGAACCTTATGGCTAGAATGTAGTAAAACTCTGATAACTTATTTGGGTTATATTCCACAATTTTTCTAATATACTCACTAAGTTGTGCTGTTTACATTGAGATTGACCTCTCTCCCTTCATCCCTCCTCTTTGACTCTCCTACCCATCCCATCTTCTCTAATTTTCACTTCTCTCTGCTAGTTCCCTCCCTCTTTCTTTCCACTCCTTATATGGTCCCTGCTACACTAAGTTTAATTGTGCATTTTTTATATGTCATTTTATGTATAGGATTTTTTTCTTCCTTTAAGTATGATTCAGGTCCCACATATGAATGAGAACAGATGGTATTTCTCTTTTTGGGCTTGTGTTTGTTTGCTTAAGATGATGTTCTCCAGTTCTCTCCATTTTGCTACAAATGACATTATTTCATTTTTTAAAATTACTAAGTAGTAGTACAATGTTTATAAGTACCATAATTTTTTTATCCATTCTTCTGTTGATGGACCCCCTTGGTCCATAATGTTGGTTCGTTCCATATCCTTGCTATTGTGAAAAGGGCTGCATTGAATATGGAGTTGCAGGTGTCTCTGTGGTATGATGAGTTATCTCCCTAGGGGAAACTCTGAACTTTCTTTGTTGATTTTTTGTCTAGATGATCTATCTATTGATGAAAATGTGGTACTGAAGCCAACAACTGTTACTGTATGTTCTTGAATCTCCTTTGCACTCTTTCAACAGTTTTAGAGCATGAAAATTTCAGATGCAGAGTAGAATCACTCAAAATGGATATAGATCTCAATATAAAACAGAAACTTAGAAATGACTGGAATAAAAGGTATGGAGCACATTTCAACATACAGACTTAGGCAAGTTCTTCATAATAAGACACCACTTTTCGAGGGAACAATACCAAAAATTGACAAATGAGGTTACTGAAATTAAAAAGGACAACAAAGGAAATAATAGAGTAATAGGAGAGCCTTTTCCTCTCCTTTCCCAGCTGTCAGACAGAGGAAATATTTGCTAACTAAATATCTGACAGTGGGATGGAGTTTAGCTCAGTTGGTAGAGTGCTGCCTTGTACTGTCTGAGGACCTGAGTTCTATTTTCACCACTAAAACATGGGAGAATGACTTGGCAACCCATTCCTGAAGCAATCCCAAATCATTCAACCATTACAAACCCTAAGAGGGTCACTGGGAGTCAGACTTGACTTGACAGGACCTAACAACAACAAACATCTGACAGAGGTCTACTAGCTAGGATGCGTAAAGAACTCAATAAATTTCACACCAAAGAATGCCAAAATGATCCAATTACTAAATGGGCAATGGGACAGAACAGACAGTTTTCAAAAGAAAAAATGCAAATGCCCAATAAACATGTGAAAAGTGTATATTTTTAGCCATGAGGAAAATATAAAACTACACTGAGATTCTCTTACTCCAACCAGAAAAACTAGCATCAACAAAGCAAACAACAACAATGCTGGCAAGGATGTGGGGGTGGGGAGAAAAAACCAAAAGCTTTAACACTGTTGGTGGGACTGTAAACTCTTACAGCCACTATGGAAATCAGTATAAAGTTTCCTCAGAAAACTAAAAATATGCCTATGATGTAATCCAGCTATACAACTTCTGGGTATATACCCAAAGGAAGCTAAATTCCCATACCAAAGAGGCACTTTTATGTTTTTGGCAAAATTACTCACACTTGTCAGAATATGCAATCAGCACAGATGTCATTCAAAAGATGAATGGATTAAAAAATGTGGTACATATACACAATGGAATACTATTCTGCCCTAAAGAAGACTGAAATTTTGTCTTTTGCAGCAAAATAATTGCATCTGGCAATCATCATCTTAAGTGAAGTAAACCAGATGCAAAAAGAGAAATACCACATTTTTACTCATAAACCGAACCTAGATATTCATTAAAGAAAAAAAGACATACATATATATACACACACATACGTACATGCATATATATGTATACATATACATATATATGTATATATATGTATACACATACATACATATATATGTTGGTATGCATGTATATATATGTATACACATACATATATGTGTATATATACATATATTTGTGTGTATATATGTATATACACATAGATACATATATATGTATATATACATATACATATATGTGTGTATGTATGTATATGTGTGTGTGTGTGTGTATGTATATATATATATATATATATATATATATATAAATATATATATATATATATATATTTCTTGTTTTTAGGTGCCATCAAGTCACATTCAACTCATAATGACCCTCATAGAGTTTTCAATGGTGGCTGATTTTCTCAGGAGTGGATTGCCACATCCTTCTCCCATTTGGGTAGTTCTGGGAATCATACATGGGACCTCAGGGACTGCAGAGTGGTGGTCTACCAACTGGGCTAAATCCCACCCCGTACACATATATATATATATATACATATATATATATATATAGACACACACACACACACATACATGTTGTTGTTGTTAGGTGCCGTCAAGTCGGTATCCGACTCATAACGACCCTCTGTACAACAGGGGAAACACGATTGTCAGTGCTTCTCTGCTGTTCATAGGGTTTTCAATGGCAGATTGATTTTTGGGAGTGGGTTGCCAGGTCCTTCTCCCAAGCCTACAGCTTCTGGTGTTCCCACGCGGTCTCCTATCCAGGTACTAACCAGGCCTGACCCTGCTTAGCTTCCGAGATCTGATGGGATCGGATGCCACAGGGCTACAGCTGCAGGCACACATACATATACATATATATATAAGTTAGGTCAAAAACGTATATATTGTTGTTGTTAGGTGCCCTCGAATCGAGTCCAACTCATAGCAACCCTATGTACAGCACATCGAAACACTTCTCAATTCTGTGCCAGGTACACAATCTTATTTATATTTAAGCCCATTGTTGCAGACACTGTGTCAATCCCTCTGGTGGAGGGCTTTCCTTTTTTTCGTTGACCTGCCACTCTTCCACACATGATGTTTTTCTCCAGGGATTGGTCTCTCCTGACTACAAGTCCAAAATATATAAGACGCAGTCTGGCCATTCTTGCTTCCAAG
>VMDO01010460.1:36981-71665 GCA_007922755.1 Pedetes capensis | reverse complement strand
TGTAATTGTCACATCTACCCTTATTTTTTGGATAAGGAAACTGAGGCTTAGTAATGACATAAGGTTAGCAAGTGATAGAGCAAATCTGAGCCCATGTCTGACCAGCATCACTTGAGCATAGTGACTCAGAAAACAATGTTACAAGAACAAAATTGTGATCTAGAATGTGGGCATACTTGAATTTCTACAAATATATGGGGTACATTTTGAAGTATTCATTTGTTCGTTCTGTAAGCTCACACCCTCTGCTGGTAGGTTCTTTGCTAGGTAGGCATGGGAGACTGAAAGGCAAATGATCCATAGTCCCCCTTTCTAGAGAAGCTCATCGTCCAGCAGAGTGAAGAAAGATTGCTCTCTCCCTACTCCACGCATAGCCACACAGTTCTAGTTTAGAAAGACTAAGGAACAGGCAGTTCATTCTTTCCTTCGTTCAGGGGCTTTGTGTTGAGAAATGCATTCCTGGCAGGAAGAGATAAATAACCTGAGTTGGCAGACTGACCCTTTGATAGTTTTGTTCCTTGAGTATTTGCTCAATTTGTTCAATTAGATGTTCAAGCTTGAAGGTAACTTCGTTAACTTTGTCCTTTGCTTGAGCAATTGCTGCATCAAGGTCATGTTCTCCGACTTGAATATCTAAGTGAATACGCTGTGCAAACAGCAAAAAGGAAGGAATGTCAGGTTTTAAAAACAGCTGCAGTCTTTTTCCTTGCTTTCTCGCTCTTTGCGTCCTTCCCTTCCCCCTCCCTCTGCTCTCTCCCATTCTTTTCACGAGTGGGGTACCACTTCATTCTTGGGCTCCCTTTTCCCCCCTCACTGCTACTCTATTCTCTATTCTACTTAGTAGTCTTTCTTGTAATAACAGCACTTTAAGTAGTAACCTATTGACCTGAAAATATATTTGTACCTTCCTGAACATCACATTTACTATTAGGTACATGCCTTTGGTGCTGAGAAAATTTGACTAATACTCTCAGGAAATTTCTTTACAGGTAGCTGAATTCCCTATGTTAAAACACAAAACACTTCTTAACACATTTAAAAAATAGCCAACCACCATCTACTGCATAAGAGTTTTATTTATTAGAATTCCATTATTAAATTCACCCTTTAGCCTTCACTTGTTTTCAAGCCTGAATAATCACAGTTCTTTTAACCTTCCTTCACAGCTCTTATTTTTTAAACCCTTTAATCAATTTTGTGGCTCTCCTTTGAATGCCTTCCAAGCTCTTCAGCTCCCTCTTTGGTTGCTGCACTGAGATCTAGGCAAAGGACTTTAATAAGTTTCGAGCCAGTCTGAGTGTAATGGTTCTGCATACCAATGTCATGCTTGAATAGTGATGCTGTGTTCATCAACAAGGACACAGGAGGTATATACTCACCAGCTTTCTCCCTCCAAATGACACAAGCTGTGTAGAATTAGATTCTAAGCAAATGATGTGTTCACCAGGTGAATGTGAAGTAAAATAGAATGTTCCTTGTGCACCGTAAAGCTTTGATAATAATACCTAGGGTTGAAGATTTCAATAGTTTAAGTTTGTTATTCTCTACTTTGCATTCTTTAGAATAAACCTCCGGAGCTGGGTGTGGGTGCGCATGCATATAATGCCAGTACTTGGGAGACTGAGGCAGAAGGATTGGCATGAGTTTGAGGCCAGCCAGGTCTACATAGTGAGTTCCAGGCCAGCCTGGACTGCACAGAGACCTTGTCTCAAAAAAGTAAAAATAAAAAATTAAATTTGTATACAGATCCATTAAAATTATGCAGATCCCAAAGAAGAAATCAGATGGCTAATAAACATGAAAAATTCAGCCTGGCAAGTAATAAAAAGTTCAAACTACAGTAAGACATTCCTTGTTCATTGTCAAATTGGTAAGAATATAAAAGTTCTTGGGTAGTGGGGAGAAATAAACTCTCCAAATACTATTTGTGGGAATATAAATTGAACAGTTTGAGAGAACAGTTAGGCAATATGTTTTAAAAATTAAAATGTATGTAATCACTGTCTCAGCAGATCTACCTATAGAAACATATTCTATGAAAATGCACAAGTAGACAAAATTACATATAAAAGGATATTCACTATGATGTTATTTATAATAACATTGTATTTTTGAAGTAACTTTAAGACTTTTCAATAGAGGATTGATTAAGTAAGTTATAGAAAGCCAACTAAAGGAACATTGTGTAGCAATGAAAGAGAACACTAAACCCATATCTATTCTAAAGGTGTCCATGCTATTTTACAGTAGGGAAGTTTGAAGGATACTATTTTTGTAAAAAGTATTGCTTATTAAAGTATACCTGCATATATATATTTCTGTATGCTTAGGGAAAGATTTCAAAGAATACCCACCAAGCTTTTAATAGTGGTTTGTTAGAGAACTTTAGTTTTCTGCTCAGGTATAATTTATATTATTTGGTATTATAAAAACAGGTATAGGACTTCTGGTCTGGGATATTAGGAGCTTGGAAGTTGTTATTCCATCCTAATAAGTAAAAAACTGAACAAACCAAAAATCAACAATTCTTAGATAGGTCAGAGAATTGAGGTCACAAGGCAAACTTCTCCCTCCCCAAATTGGAGAGCTAAGTAGGTGGACACTAACAGTCACAACTTACCAGAGCAGAAATGCACAAGCAGAAATCTCTGTGGGAGTCAGTACCAGGTTCCTTGTACCAGATATATCATGTCTGGATCTCAACCAAAAGTACAGGGCATACCAAAAGGCAGAAAATATAGTTTGAAGAGAGAGAGCAAGCATCAGAACCAGATACAGATATGGCAGGGATGTTGGAATTATGAGGTCAGGAATTTAAAAACAACTGTGATTAATGTGCTGAAGGTGCCAATGGAAAAAGTCAACAACAGGCAAGAAAAAACGAGTAATGTCAGCAGAGAAATGGAAATTCTAAGACAATAAAAAATAAATGATTGAGGTAAGAAAAAAACTTAAAAAATGAAGAATGCTTTTGATGGGTTCATTAGTAGACTAGACACAACTAAAAAAAGAATCTCTGAGCTTCAGGACAGATCAATAGAAACTTCTAATACTAAAAAGCAAAGAGAGACAAAACTGAAAAAAATGGAACAGAATATTCAAGAACTGTGGGACAACTACAATAGTGTAACTTGTGCATGCTGAGAACACCAGAGGGAGAAGAGGATGGATAAGAGGGATTTGGCCAGGTGTGGTGACACATGCCTGTAATCCCAGCACTCAGGAGGCAGAGGAAGGAGGATTGAGGCAAGTTTGAGGCCAGGCTGGGCTACACATGAGACCCTGTCTCAAGAGGAGGAGGAGAAGGAGAGGGAGAAGAAAAGGAGGAGGAAAAGATATTTGAAGCAGCTAAAAATACCCCCCCCATTGATGTCACATACAAAGCTACAGATCCAAGGAGTTCACAGAGCGCCACGCAGGATTAATGCCAAAACAAATAGTAACACCACCAAAAAGTACACCCTAGGTGCATCGTATTAAAACTACAGAAAATCAAAGCTAAAGAAAAAAGTCTTGAATCAGAGGGCAAAATACCTTACCTATATAGGAGCAAAATAAGAATTAAGAGCTGGATCAGGTGCCATGGCTCATGCATGTAATCCCAGTGGTTCGGAGGCAGAGGCAGGAGGATCACAAGTTCAAGGCCAGAGGCAACTTCTGTAATTTAGCAAGACCTCATCTCGGAGATAAAAAGTAAAAAAGAGGCTGGAGATGCAGCTCAGTGGTAGAGCACTTGCAAAGTATGTGCAGTTCCATGGGTTCTGCCTCCCAGAACTTCAAGAAACAAACAAGCAAACAAAAAATGGTCTCAGAAACTAGTAAGTGACAGAGAGCGATAGAGAGAGAGAGAGCCATGTGCACTAGTGCACACCTGCAATTCCAGTAACTTGGGAGGCTGAGGCAGGAGGAGATCCAAGTTTGAGGCCAGAGGCAGCCTATATAACTTAGTGAGATCCTGTGTCACCCCTGAAAGGTACCATGCCAGGACCTGTGTAGTGTACTGTAAGCCTTAGAGTTCAGGGATGGTGGTGTATCCATGTTTGTTCATCTGCTGTGACAAATGCACCCTTAGGTTGGCATTGTTGGTAGTGGGGGAGGCTGTGAATGTGTTAATTTTGCTGTGAACCTAAAACTGCTCTAAAAAACAAAGTCTCAAATTATTTTAAAAAAGAGAGACATTAACACATAGAAAAAAATGCAACAAAGGTTTTTTTAAAAAATATCTTTCAATTGTGATGTGAAGAAAATTAAGGACTTCGCCATGTATTGATTTTTTAAATAAACCATCAAAAGGGATTATTTGTCAAATAAAACTGCAGTGAAAGGTCAGGTTTTATCGTTTATTTCTATTTTTGTATGAATAACACCCCTCCCTTAAAAATATTCAGTGATTCCTCCTTATTTATACAGTTGAATTTCTGAGACTTGGTGTCTTGTTCCAGTGAATATCCAATTTCACCAAAATCTTTCGAATGCTTTTTACCTTGGTGTATTATAAAAAAGTATAACTGAACTTAAATCTCAGTGTTACAACTTGTTGACAGTATGACATTGTGTAAGTCATTTGACCTCAGAACCATAGTTCCCTCTACAAAATGGGACAGGAATGTTAGAAATGGAAAATGGAATGCAGAACACAGAGGTCTGCATGGTACATATCTGTTGTTATCTTCCCTGCATGCCCCATCAGCCACACTATTCCCTCAGGCCATCAGTCAATGCCACAAGAATGGGTGCATGACTAGGGCTGATGACATAGAGTAATCTGTGCTCTGAACACATTGGCCAAAGCACAAGCAGGGTACTTGTGTGTTAATGATAGGAATCTTAAAAGTGGATATGGGGCTTAAGAAATGTTGAAACTAGAGCTGTTTCTTGTCAAGCTACCTCCAAATAGAGAGACTTTTCTGAAAATAAAGGCCTTTGGGGCAAGAATTTTATCATTCTTCTAGGCCAGGAGGGTGGGGCCTATATTGGGCCCATAATATAGATTTCTAGAATATTTGCAGAACCAGAAAAAATATTTTTCCTGTCTTCCAGAAAGAGATGCTATTTCAGACAACCATATATATTGTTTTAAGAGATGGTCTCACTATGTTGCCCAGGCTGTACTTGAACTCATGGGCTCAAGTAAACCTCTTGCCTCAGCCTCTCATGTAGCTGGGACTATAGGCATATACCACTGTGCCCAACTTAGCAACTGTGTGCTTTAAAGAATGAGCCTCCTCTATCTTTTAGAAACAACAAACAGATTTTGACAGGTTTTAGCCCAACTAAAAATTTAACTCTGGGCTTAATAAGCTTTGGAGATAGTTTTAGACAGGCCATCAAGGATTACTAGGAAAGAACTGAAGGACATTGAATTTTGGTGCAGCAGGAGGCATAGGAGATGGGGGAGCAGGGAGGGGAAGGCAGCTGTGGGGACAGGTGAGTACAGCACAAAAGTGTCCCCAGAGGAGCTGTTGTCTGGAAGGTGACAATAGTGGCAAGACAAGACCGTTAAAAAAGGCAGGAGCCAAGTGTCCAACAGTCCAGTGGGCCTGCGACTGGCAGTGGCCGAGTTCCTGGTCTCCACATTAGTTGTTGTTGTTCAGTGCTGTCAAGTCAAGTCTGACTCTTAATGACCCTATGTGCAACAGAATGAAACACTCCCCAACTCTGTGCTAGGCACAAAATCATTTTTATATTTAAGCCTATTGTTGTAGCCACTATATCAATCCATCTAGTGGAGTATCTTCCTGTTTTTCATTGACCCACCACTGTCCCAAACATGATGTCCTTCTCCAGGGATTGGTCCCACCTGACAACATGTCCAAAATACGTCAGACGCAGCCTAGCCATCCTTGCCTCCAAGGAGCACCATGATCACACTTCCTTGAGGACCGAACGGGTTGTTCCTTTGGCAGTCCATGGTATATTCAATATTCATTTCCAGCACCCTAACTGGAAGCATCAATTCTTCTCCTGTCTCCCTTATTCAATGTCCAGCTTTCAAAAACATAGGTTGTTACTGAAAATACCATGGCATGAGTCAGATGCACTTCCATCTTCAATGCGACATTTTTACTTTTCAACACTTTAAAGGGTGTTTTGCAACAGCTTTTCCCAATGCAATGCGTCTTTTGATTTCTTGACTGTTGCAATCCGTACTGAAGGCTGTGTTATTTGATCTTCAGTAAATTTTTCAAATGCTCCTCAATTTCAGAAAGCAGAGTTGTGTCATCTGCATAATGCAGGTTGTTAATGAGTCTTCCTCCAATCATGATACCATGTTCTTCTTCATAAAGTTCAGCTTCTCAGATTATTTGCTCAGCATAGAGATTAAAGATGCACTACTTTCTTGACTTTAAACTAGGCAGTGTTTCTTTGTTCTGTTTGAATGACTGCCTCCTGATCCATGTTCAGATTCCTCTTAAGTACAACGAAGTGCACTGGTATTCCCATTCTTTGCAATGTTATCCATAATTTGTTGTGTCCATATAATCAAACACCTTTCAAAGTCACCTGTCAGATATAGTGCTGAAAAATGAGCCCCCAGATTGGAATGTACCCGAAAGACAACTGGAGGAGAGTTGCCTCCTCAGAGTAGAGTCTACCTTAATGACAAGAATGGACAAAAGTCCCAGGGACCTCCATTGCTGATGGGGCATGACTCAAAATGAGAAGGAAAACTTGTAAACATTAATAATTGGGACATGGAATGTAGTGTGAATCTCAGAAAATTAGAAATCATCAAAAATGAAATGGAACACATACACATCGACATTCTTGGCAGCAGTGAGCTAAAATGCACTGGTATGGGCCATTTTGAATCAGATGGTCTTCTAGACCGGGAATGACAAAGAGGAATGGGGATGCCTTCATCAACAAAAGGACATCTCAAGATCTGTCCTGAAGTACAATGCTGTCAATGATAGAATACTGTCCATGTGCCTACAAGGAAGACCAGTTAATATGACTATTATTTAAATTTATGCACCCACTACTAAGGCCACAAATGAATAAAGGGAAGGTTTTTTTTATCAGCTTCTGTAGTCTGAATTTTATCAAATATGCAATCAGTATGCACTGATAATTACTGGCAACTAGAATGCAAAAGTTGGAAATGAAGGATCAGTAGTTGGAAAATTGGCCTTGGTGACAGAAATTATGCTAGAGATTGCATGATTGAATTTTGTCATACCAACCACATTTTTATTGCAAATATATTTTTTTCACCAACATAAACTGCCACTGTACACATGGACTTTCCCAGATGGAACATACAAGAACCAAATTGACTACATTTGTGGAAGGAGACAATGGAAAAGCTCAACACCAAAAGTCAGGATAAGACTAGGTGCTGATGGTATATCAGACTGTCAACTGCTCATATGCAGGTTCAAACTGAAACTAAAGAAAATTAGAACAATTGTACAAGAGCCAACCAAATGTTGAACAAGTATTCAAGAGCCAACCAAATGGAAATTATTGAACAATATCATTAATATTTCACGCAAGTAAAATTTTGCTAAAGATCATTCAAAAGCACCTGCAGCAGTACATTAACAATGAACTGCCAGAAAACCAAGCCAGATTCACAAAAGCATGTTGAACCAGGGACATGACCTTGAGTATATCCCACCTGAGTTCAGAAACCACCTCAAGAACAAATTTGATGCATTAGACACTAATGATCAAAGACCGGATGAGTTGTGGAGTGACATCAAAGACATCATTTATGAGGAAAGTAAAAGGTTATTGAAAAGACAGGAAAAAAAGAAAAGACCAAATTACATGTCGAAAGAGACTTAACCTTTCCCTTGAACATTAAGCAGCTAAAATAAAAAGAAGACGTTATGAAATTAAAGAACTAAACAAGATTTTAAAGGGAGGCTCAAGAAGACTATCAAATATTATAATGATGCGCAAAGACCTGGAGGTAGAAAACCAAAAGGAAAGAACATGTGCTGTTTTTCTCAAGTTTAAAGAATTAAAGAAATAATTCAAGACTTGAGGAGCACTAGTGAAAAATTTTACAGGGAAAATATTAAATGAACCAGGAAACATCAAAAGAAGATGGAAGGAATACACAGAATGATTATACCAAAAAGAATTTGTGGGTGACCAACCATTTCAAGAGCATATGACCAGGAACTAATCATATTGAAGGAAGTAGTAGAAGCTGCCTTGAAAGAATTGGCAAAATACAAAGCTCCAGGATCAAAGACCAAAGAACACAGCCTTCAGTATGGATTGTGCCTCAACATCAACAGAACAAAAATCCTTACAAGGTCAGTATGGAACTTCATGATAAATGGAGAAAAGATTGAGGTTGTCCAAGAGTGGCAGGTCAACAAAACAAAGGAAGACCCTCAACTGGATGGAGTGACACAGTGGTTACAACAATGGGCTTAAACCTAAAGAGGATCACATGCCTGGCACAGAATGGGAGAGTGTTTTGATCTGTTGTACGTAGGGTCGCTATGAGTCAGAGCCGACTTGACGGCACCTAACACCACTACGATCACCACCCATGGAAGCAGCAGACAAGAAATCAGAAGATGCATTGCATTGGGAAAAGCTGTTGCAAAAGACCTTTTTAAGTGTTGAAAGTAAAAATGTCACATTGAAGATGAAAATGCGCTTGACTCATGCCATGGTATTTTCCGTAGCATCCTATGTTTTTGAAAGCTGGACATTGAATAAGGGAGACAGGAGAAGAATTGATGCTTTTGAATTAGGGTGCTGGAAATGAATATATCACAGACTGCCAAAAGAACCAACAGATCTGTCCTCAAAGAAGTGCAACCAGAGTGTTCCCTGGAGACAAGGATGACTAAACTGCATCTTACATATTTTGGACATGGCAGGAGAGACTGATCTCTGGAGGAGGACATTATGTTTGGGACAGTGGTAGGTCAACAAAAAAGAGGAAAATCTTCCACTCAATGGATTGACACGGGCTATAACAATGGGCTTAAACATAACTAAGATCATGTGCCTGGCACAGAGTTGGAGAGTGTTTCATTCTGTTGTGCATAGGGTCAATATGAGTAGGACTTGACTAGACAGCACCTAACAACAACAACATGTCTGACAGTGTTTCTTCACTATTCATGTGGTTTTCAATGACTAATTGTTTCAGGAGTGGGTTGCCATGTTCTTCTCCTAGACTGTCTTAGTCTGGAAGCTCTGCTGAAACCTGTTCACTATGGCTGACTCTCCTATTATCTGAAATACCACTGCCATTGCCTTCAGCATCCCAGCAACACAGAAGCCCTCACAGTGTGGCAAACTGATAGACAAGTGAGGGCTCCACATTAGTAGTGGTGTCAAAATGTTTAGCCTGCCCTTCATCCAATCAGTCATCCAGTTTTCATGAGAATGGGACTCTTCCCTGTCCACATCAAAGCACCTTCTTGCTAGCTAGAGAGATGCCTGTCTTGTTCTCCAAGGCTTTGGTCCATCGCCATCCTGTTACCCATGAGCACAGCTCCAGGACAGGAGTTTGAGTTAACGGACTGAGAAATCCAGACCTGACACAGTTGGAGAATGGATGTCTTTGTTATATCCATTGTACAGTTGAGAAAACTGAGGGTGAAGAAGTCAGATAACCTGCCCAAGGCTGTAACTCATAGGTAATAATTATGTGATCCACACTCTGTCCACCTGGTCATGGTGATTTTCCTACTCTCCTGCTAACCCCAGTAAGGAAGAGGGCTGCATGTCCAGCCAGACCCAGAGGCTGCCATCTTCCTCAAGAAAGCCTCTGCCAGAATGAGGGAGGACAGAGGAGCTTGCTTATCCAACTCTGTGCTTTGGCAGGGCTGGAGCACCTGTGAAGCAGATGGGGCAGGCCCCCGGATGGCCAGCATGCAGCCTGCCATTTGGTTTCCCTGAAAACTTTTTATGTGACTTAAATGGTATGTCACTTAGATGGTAGGCTCTTTGAGTAGGCCTTTTCTGCACTTTTGTGTCACTTTTAATCAGTCCTTCATAAAAGACTGTAAATATGGACTAATTAATGCCTATGTAGAGCTATTAAAACTAAGAGGTAGGGGGACATGATGTGGATTTTTAGCAAATGAAAATAATTTAGTTACAAAGTATAAAAGAATATTTTACCTCATCATTGTAAGTTGTAATGGTCACAAACATTCCCAAACCAGAAGCAGCCTCAAGAAAATCCTGTTTGCGTATGTCCCATTGCTGTATCTTGAAAGTCCCTATTTCAAAAATAGAAGATATTTATTATAAGATGTAAGAAACAGTAATAGGTGATTCCTGCTAAGTAAGTGAGTTTATCTTTCTCACTTTGTCTACATCACCAAATCTACTTAGTTTGAATGGTTTTGGTCTTGGTGATTAGAGAGTCCAGCAGAGGAAGAGGCTCAGGTGTGGGGAGATCTTGGTCCCGCTCACCCTTGTGGCCTTGGTGACATAACAAGCTACTTTGCTACTCAGAGTCAGTTTCCTATTCAGAAAAAGGAGAGTATATATCCTGCTTAAACCCCAAGAGGTGCAAAGACTGTTGAAAATATGTCAATGAAAGGTCTCCATGCAGACTGTAAATGCCGTGGGCAGTGCTGAAGGACATGGTACTCCGGACCTGCTCCAGCTTCCCCAGTAGCTCTGCCTTTCATGTCTTCCCATAACCAGACCCCATATGCCTCTGGCAGAATTCCATCCTGAAGCATGGGAGGGGCCCACTGAACCTCCACTTCACTATCTCCAGAGTCCTGCTGTGGTTGGAGTCATGACAGAGCCTCCACTTCCCTCCTTCAGCACGTAGTAGCTATCACATGGCATTACTTCTCCTGGTGTCCTTGAGAGGAACAATGAAATGAGAAAGTGGCTAGCGTTTATTAAGCTCTAACTATGGGCCAACTACTGTGTTGAGCACTTAACATGTATCATCTCATTTAATTCTCAAAATGTGTTCTGAGGAAAATGCCTTTATTCATTCATTCATCCAGTAATTTGTCAAGTATTTAATGACCATTTTCTATATAACATGGGTCTGGGAAGTGGGGATAGGGGTGATATGAAAAAAAAATTGACTATCCTTGCTGTCATGGAATGTTCATACAAAAGAAACGGGGAGCAAGCATGTGATGTGAGGGTGGTAAGAACGCCGCAAGCAAAGGCAAGTACTGGGCAGGTCATTCTGGGGGCTGTGCAGTATGAAGGGAAGTCAGGGATGGCTTCTGTGACAGAGCACAGATGCAAGGAATGGAGTGAAAAATACTTATATGCATTTATAATATTAAAGTATAAGTATGGAATTTCATAAGGGTGATGGAAAAGGCACTGCATGGCCAGGGTTGAATCCTGGCTCTACTACTTTCTACCTCTGACCACAGGCAGGTTAGTGTTTCCATGCTTTTGTTTCATCATATACAAAGTCAAAAATAGTACCTGCATATATAGGATTGATGTTCTGAAGATTCATACATGTATAAATTGCTCACTTAGAATAGGTTGGCACATAGCTAGCACTGATTGTGATATGTATGTGTAAAATTTTAATGTACTTATGATAGAAAAGCACAGAAATTATAACTTAGCTTTTGTGTGGAGAAAAGAACAAAGAAGAATCTAGGTTGGAAGCAGTGAGGTTGTTGGAATCCCAGAGGCTTGGACTCCTGAGAGAGGGAGAAGTTCTGTATTATCCATTTCACAGGTTGGAAACTGGGTCTCAGGTGAAGTCACAGCCCAAAGTCACATAGCTCAAAAACTGCAGAGGCAGAATCATAACCAAGATAGCCTGATTCCAAAGCTGGCACCTGTGACTCCAGGACCACAGTGGCTCTCTAGAAGGCAAGAGTGAGGCAGGTCTCCAGCAGAGAACCCAGAAAGGAACTTGACCCTGGGTAGGCACTGTGGAGGCAATCCCTGAAAAATGAAATCCCATTCGGGGACACCAGAGGCACCATTTCCCAGGGTGGGGAAGCTGCAGCCCACCCGCAGTCCCTGTCTGTGCTTTATAGTGGCTTCAGGGCTAGGCAGCTGTTGCATGGCACTTGCCTACCCTCCACAGGTTTGTTAGCTATACATATAATGTATGAGGGGTGATCAAAAAATATGATCCATGTTTACATTAAAAAATAGAGGAGGATTAATGGCAATGCATTTTTCACTGTGATAAATTTCTAAAAATTTAAACATTCACCATATTTTTTGATCACCTGTAGTATATTTGATACTTTTTAGGACAGGCCACTTCAAGGTCTTTGGAAAGGTGTCACTGATGAAGCTAAATAAGCTGGAATAGGTCCATCCCATCCTATTCCTCCTGCAACTAAAAGCCCTGGGAAAAAGGTATGAAGCAACAATCCAAAGAGTAAAAGGTGGAGAAGAGAAGGTAGCTAAGGACCTCAAGACTCAGAGTACAGCTCAGCAGGAGTGACCTGGTTTTTTTCCCCATCCTGTATGTCCCAGTCTGAGCACTAGAGCAATCTGTAACCTACAACTGCAGGCCACATTCAGGGTGGAGGAGACCCTGCTCAAGGAGAAACCAAAGTCTCGAGTCAAGGATCTAGAGTAGGGAGTCCTGAAGGATGAAACCCCTTTGACTTGACCTAACCTAGTCCAGATGCACACCCTGAAAGAGATTACACCTGACTGATGCTCCAGCTGTGGGACAGTGGGGCAAAGCCCTAGCCAGGTACCACCCTGCACTAAGTGAAAGACTGTACTAAATGAAAGAAGTCAGGCGCACCTTCATCTTCAATGTGGCATCTTTACGTATCAATACTTTAAAGAGGTCTTTTGCAACAACTTTTCCCAATGCAATGCATCTTTTGATTTTTTGACTGCTGCTTCCATGGGTGTGGATTATAGAACCAAGTAAAGCAAAATCTTGGACAACCTCTCCTCCACAGAGCCGAGGGATCTGGAGAAAAAGATCAAAATGAACATGAAATCCTGGGCACACCTTGGAGTAGCCCATGTGTCAGACTGGCTGGAACAAAACAACTAAAGCTTTGAGACTCTGGCTGTGGTGTGGAAAGTAGTCCAGGTTTCAGATTGGTCTCTAGGTAACACACAACCTGGCAGACTAGAATAGCGGTGCAGTTTCAGAAAACCAAATTACTACCAGGATATATGTTTTGAATGTAAATGGATTGACTTCTAGCTGAAATAGAATATAATAATTAAATAGAAACCAGAGTCATAACGGTAACACTCAAAATGTCCAAGATGCAATCCAAAATTGCTTGCTACACCAAGAACCAGGGAAATCTCAACTTGAATGAGAAAAGACAGTTAACAAACCCCAGCACCAAGATGACATAGTTGTTGGAAATATCTGACAAGAGTTTTAAATCAGTCATCATTAAAATGCTTCAATCATCAGTATGAACACTCTTGAAATAAATGGAAAAATAAAGTCTCAGCAAAAAAAGGAAAACTATTAAAAGAACACAACAGGAACACTGGAACAGGAAAATGCAATGTTTTAAAAATGAGTCCACTGAGTTTTAAAAATTGAGTCCACTGAGTGGACTCAACTGAAGAACTGAGATGACAGAGGAAAAACTCAGTGAACTGACACTAGACCAGTAGAAACAATCCAATCTGGACAATGGAGGAAAAAAATCTTTTTTTTTTTTTTAAGAGCCTCAAAAGAGCCTCACAGACACGTGGAACAATAGGTATGCATCTAGAATTTGTGGTGTCCCAGAAAAGAGGAGAAGGAATGTGAGGCTGAAAACAAATGGCAAACTCCCCAGCAAAGACTAAAACAAAACACACACACACACACATACACACACTCACACACACACACACACACACACACACACACACAAACTGGAGGAAATATTGGCTGAAAACTCTGCAAATTTGGAAAAAGATATAAATCTACAGATTCAAGAAGCTCTGCATATCCAAAACAGGATATCCCTCCCCAAATCTATCTCACATACGTCACAATCTAACTCCCAAAACTAAAGACAAGAAAAAACAAGGAGGGAAGTGGTGCATTACTGATAAGGGGTCCATGATGATGAGTGGTGGTGGGTCTCTCATCAGGATCATGGACTCCAAGGGCAGTAGAATGTTCCTTAACTGTTGAAAGGAAATAATTGCCACACAGAACTCTATATACAAAAAAAAAAATCCTTGAGGAATTAATGTGAAATATTCTTAGATCAAAGAACTAAGAGAATTTGTCACCAGAACACCTGTTTTAAGAGAATTTAAAGGCAGTTATTCAAAAAGAAAAGAAATCACAATAGGAGGAAATCTGGAACATTAGGAATGAAGTAAAAACAAGAAGGGTAGATAGCTGGAGGAAATGATAATAGACTATTCTCTATTTTAAAAATTGACAGTTTAGTTGACCATTGGAGGCAGAAATTGTAACATTAATGTGCTTCTCAATATGTATGGAAGTCATATTTAAGACAATTATAAAGGATGGAGTTCAGGTGTCTATATTTCTCTTGAAATGGTAAAATATTGATACTAAGAGAGTGAGAAGTGTGTATATGGTAATCTCTAGAGCAGCCACTAATAAAAATTATAGATAAATTAAAATGCATTTTATGAAATATTCAAGTGACCCACCAGTAGGCAGGAAATGGAAAACAGAAGACAAAAAGAGAAGAAAAAGAAAATAAACAGTAAAATGACAGACCCAAATCCTGCATCAATAATTACATTTGTTGTTGTTGTTAGGTATCATTGGAGTCAGATCCAGCTCATAGTGACCCTATGTACAACAGGACAAAACGCTCTCTGACTCTGTGCCAGAAACACAATCTTTTTTATGTTTAAGCCCTTTGTTAAAGCTACTATGTCAATCCATCCAATGAAAGGTCTTCATTTTTTTCTTTGATCCACCACTGTCCCAAACATCATGCCCTTCTCCAGGGATTGGTCCCTTCTGACAACATGTCTAAAATATGGAAGAGGAAGTCTAGCCATCCTAGCTTCCAAGGAGCACTCTGGTTGCACTTCTTCAAGGATGGATGTGTTGGTTCTTTTGGCAGTCCATGGTATATTCAATAATCATCTCCAGCACCATAATTCAAAAGCATCAATTCTTCTTCCTGTCTCCCTTACTCAATGTCCAGCTGTCACAAGCATAGGATGTGACTGAAAATAACATGAGTCAGGTGCACCTTCATCTTCAATGTGACATCTTTACATCTCAACACTTTAAAGAGTCTTTTGCAACAGCTTTTCCCAATGCAATGCATCTTTTGATTTCTTGACTGCTGCTTCCGTGGGTGTGGATTGTAGAACCAAGTAAAGCAAAATCTTGGACAACCTCAATCTTTTCTCCATTTATCGTGAAGTTGCTTATTGACCCACCTGTAAGGATTTTTGCTTTCTTGATGTTAAGTCTCAATCCATACTGAAGGCTGCGTTCTTTGATCTTTATTAATTAATGTTTCAAGTCCTCTTCAGTTTCAGCAAGCAAAGTTGTGTCATCTGCATAATGCATGTTGTTAGTGAGTCTTCCTCAAATCCTGATGCCATGTACTTCTTCATAAAATCCAATTTCTTGGATTATTTGCTCAGTGTAAAGATTGAAGAGGTACAGTGAAAGGATACAGCCCTGATGTACATCTCTCTTGACTTTAAACTAGGCAGTGTTTCCTTGTTCTGTTCTAACCACTGCCTCCTGGTCCATGTACAGATTCCTCATTAGTACAATGAAGTGTTCTGGTATTTCCATTCTTCACAATGTTATCCATAATTTATTGTGATTCACACAGTCAAAATGCCTTTGTATAGCCAAAAAAACATAGATTGTCATCTTTTTTGTATTCTCTGTATTTGGCTAATAGCCATTTGCATTAGCAATGCTGTCCCTGGTTCCACACCCTTTTCTGAATCTTCTTCCTAGTCTGTCTTTATCTGAAAGCTCAACTGAAACCTGTTCACCACAGGTGATCCAGTTGGTATCTGTAATACCGATGGCACAGCTTTCAACATCACAGCAACACACAAGCCCACACAGTACAGCAAACTGACAGACACTTGGGGGGAATTATATCACATACAATAGTCTAAACCTTGATTGGACAAAGATTTTCAGAATAGATTTTTTTTTTTTTTTGCAGTACTGGGGGGTTGAACCCAGAGCCTTGTACATACTTTCAAATGCTCTACCGCTGAACTCTACCCTCAGCCCGCAGCATTTTGTACATTTCCTTTATCTCAAGACAGAATCTCACTAAATTATGCAGACTGCCTCTGGCCTCAGACTTGCAAGCCTTCTGTCTCTGCCTCCCAACTCACTGGGATTACAGGCATGTACCACTGTGCCTGGCCCAGAAGGGATTTTTTTTTTTTTACTGGAAATTTTAAATGTACAACTTAATGGATTTCATTCTGACATGTATTTCGTTGTGACATTTCCGTATATGCGTTTCATTGTACATTGCTCACATAACTTCCCCCTTACCCTCTCGTGCTCCTCCTCCCCCATCTCCCATGCCCCCACCAATGGCTTCTTTTCTACTTATATGTCTTTTTGTGGGAATATTTATCCATATACGTGCATCCCAATTTTGATTTAAGTCCAAACTTTTTTCTATAGTGATCTATCTTCTTACATTCTCAGCAGTATTACATTAGTAATCTAGTCCATTTGCATTGTTGCCATCCTTTGGTATTATTGGTATTATTGTTATATTTCCTAAACTATTAAAGCTGGGCTGTTTACTTTGAGGTTGACCTCTCTTTCCTCGCTCCTCGCTGGCCCTCCTCCCCCTCCTGTCTTCTCCCATCATTGCTTCCTTTTGCTAGATCTCTCCCTCCTTCTTTTTACTTGTTAAATTGTCCCTTCTACAGTAAGTTTGGCTGGGATTCAGCTCAGTTGGTAGAGCACTGCTCTGCAGTCTCTGAGATCCCAGGTTCAATTCCCAGCACTGCAAAAAATGGGAGAAGGACATGTGAATCCACTCCCGAGGCAATCCCGAAACAATCAGCCATTGAAAACCCTATGAAGGGCGCTGTGAGTTGGACATGACTCAATGGTACCTAACAACAACAACAACAACATGCTAAGTTTACAGGAGTTTTTATTATGTTCCAATTTATGTATAGGATTTTTTCCTTCTTTTCTGTTTGATTCAGCTCCCACATATGAGTGAGAACATGTGGTATTTCTCTTTTTGGGCTTGTGTTCATTCACTTAAGATAATTCAGAATGGATTTTTTAATGACCCATTTACTATGCACTCTATAAGAATATCACAATGAGTATAGTGCTATAAGTAGGTTAAAAGTAAAAGGATGAAAAATAATATGCAATTCTGACATGAATTTTAAGAAAGTTTGAGTAACTATATAGATATCAGATAAAGTGGGCTTCCAACCATTTCAAGAGCTTGCATATGATAAGGAATGAATGGTGCTGAAGAGAGAAGTAGAAGCTGCCTTGAAGGAATTGGCAAGTCACAACGCTCCAGGAATTGATAGAATATCAATAGAGATATTTCAACAAACAGATGCAGCACTGGGGGTACTAACTTGTTTATGCCAAGAGATTTGGAAAACAGCTACCTGGCCAACTGACTGGAAGAGATCCATATTTGTGCCTATTCCCAAGAAAGGGGATCCAACCAAATGCAGAAAATATCAAACAGTGTCATTAATATCTCACGCAAGTAATATTTTGCTAAAGATCATTCAAAAGTGACTCCAGCAGTATATTGACAAAGAACTTCCAGACAATCCAGCCAGATTCAGAAAAAAGCATGGAACCAGAGACATCATTCCTGGTGTCAGATGGATATTAGCCAAAACAGAGGCTACCAGAAAGATCTGTTTTATTGACTATGCAAAGGCATTTGACTGTGTGGATCACAACAAATTATGGATAACATTGCCAAGAATGGGAATGCCAGAGCACTTCATTGTACTCATCTGTACATGGACCAGGAAGCAGTTGTTAGAACAGAACAAGAAAACGCTACCTGGTTAAAAGTCAGGAAATGTGTGCATCAGGGCTGTATCCTTTCACTCTCTATTTTGAGGAAATAATCTGAGAAGCTGGACTTTATGAAGAAAAATGTGTCTTGATGATTGGAAGAAGACTCATTAACAACTTGCATCATACAGATGACAAAACTTTGCTTGCTGAAAGTGAAGAAGACTTAACTGAAGACCAAAGAACAAAGCCTTCAGTATGGACTGAGACTCAACATCAAGAAAACAAAAATCCTTACAGCTGGGTCAGTACGCAACTTCATGATAAATGGAGAAAAGATTGAGGTGGATCAAGATTTTGCTTTACTTGGTTCTACAATCCACACCCACAGAAGCAGCAGTTAAGAAATCAAAAGATGCATTGCATTGGGAAAAGCTGTTGCAAAAGACCTCTTTAAAGCGTTGAGACGTAAAGATATCACATTGAAGATGAAGGTGCGCCTGACTCATGCCATGGTATTTTCAGTCACATCCTATGCTTGTAACAGCTGGACATTGAGTAAGGGAGACAGGAAGAAGAATTGATGCTTTTGAATTATGGTGCTGGAGATGATTATTGAATATACCATGGACTGCCAAAAGAACCAACACATCCATCCTTGAAGAAGTGCAACCAGAGTGCTCCTTGGAAGCTAGGATGGCTAGACTGCCATCCATATTTTGGACATGTTGTCAGAAGGGACCAATCCCTGGAGAAGGGCATGATGTTTGGGACAGTGGTGGGTCAAAGAAAAAAAAGAAGACCTTTTGCTCAATAGATTGACACAGCTGTAACAAAGGGCTTAAACATAAAAAAGGTTGTGTTTCTGTCACAGAGTCAGAGAGTTTTGTCCTGTTGTACATAGGGTCACTATGAGCTGGATCTGACTCAGTGGCACCTAACAACAACAACAACAAGGTGGGTTTCAGAGCAAAGAAAATTGTCAGGGACTAGAGACATTATGCAGTGGTACAGAATACATAACCATTTTAAATGCACCAAGGAATTGATCTCTAAAACCTGTGGAGTAAAAGTGCCCAGCAGAAAGAGAACAGGCAAACGTATGTAGGTGGTGCTTCAGCATCCTTCTAGTACTTGACAGAACTAACGCAAGTCAGCAAGAGTGTAGAAGGACTGAACAGAGCCATCAGCAGGACGAACCTGACATTCAGAGCCTGCGATGTTCTCTCCAAAAACAGCAGGACGTACATCTGTTTTCAAGGGCACACGGAACAGGCCACAGCTTTGGCAGCAAAGCCCTAAAGGTGATTGGGCCCCCGTGCTGAAGCAGCTGAACTCTCCTGGATGATAGCTTTCCAAATATATGAGCTCCTGGATGGTGTTCTGCTGTTTGCCATTCTCTAGAACAGCTGCATCCTTCCTCCTGGTTCTCTCCCAGCACTGCCTCACTGGGTGAATACCTGGCCTCCTGCAGAGAGCCAGGGGCCCCATTTCCCACCACGAAGTGTCTGTTCCCTCCTGCCGTGCACCCTTTTTGCCCACCTCTTGCTGTCTGGCTGGGATGTCCCTCTTCTGTCAGAAGCCTTTCCCAATTTTGCTAGGATTTTGCTCTTTTTGCTGTCCCTAAATCTGCTCATACAGAACTGTATTTATCAGCATGCCATATTCTAGCAGAGCCCCTCATCTACATCTGTGAGCTTCCAGAAAGCAGCAGTCATTTTATTCCTTTCTTTGGCACTCAGGGTCTAGCAGTAAACTTAGGGCAGTGTTTGGATACATGGTAGAGGCTCAATAAATACTTGTGGAATGAGTGAAAGTGTGCCCCATAGCATATCTTCAATAGAGGATTTTAAGTGAACGAATGGCAGTTGGGCCTCCATTGGAGTGCCAGTGTTGCTGGCATACTGCCTTGCCTTGTCAGAGTAGAGGACAATCACTTCTGCTTGCTTGTGCTGGGATCTCTTGCCCTAAGTACTTGCCACCCACTGGTTCCTCAGGCAGAAGGGAATGACAGGGAGAAGTGTCATGCCCTGGGCTGTCAGCAGGTGGCAGAAGAGAAGCATTACTCAGGGCAGAGTAAGCCTGAGACCACACGTCTTCTTCCAGGCCACTTGGATGCCCCTCTTCTGGTCTCCTGGGTAGAAAAGGCAACCAGCAATTCCCTGGGATCCCAATGTGGCCAAGACTAGAGTCCTTTGAAGGGAGCTATGGGTCATTTGGGTTGGCATTAGAAAAATGAATCTCATTCATTGTTAGAGTTTTTTAGTATTCAGCATTGAATATACCATGGACTGCCAAAAGAACCAACAGATCTGTCCTTGAAGAGGTGCAGCCAGAGTGATCCTTGGAAGCAAGGATGGCCAGAGTGCTCTTGACTCTCAGTGTGTAGGAGCTCGCATCTTTGGCGTCTGGCAGGTGTGCAGTAGCATCTCAGTGGGCTTGGCTTTGTGTTTTCCTGGTAGCTGATGGACTCGAGCCCCTTCTCATCTGCTTCCTGGTCCTTCGGGCCTCTCGTGTGGAGCAGATGTTCATCTTTTGCGCAGGTTTCCCTCCTGTGAGTGCAGGCTGGCCCTCCATTACTGGTCCATCAGTTTTGGTGTAGAACAGGGCAAAGCTAGCTAGGTCTTTACCTTGACATCTATTGTTAGATATTTGTCATTTTTTCATCGCCAACAAAAGCAGTTGAGTTCTGTTTATCTGTTCATCTGTTGATGGCCCGGGTTATTGCTACTATTTCGCTACTGTGAGGAACGCATGCTGCTATGAACATTGGACTCCAAGGATGTAGCTGAAACCCTGCTTTCAATCATGGGGTGTAGACCTAGCATTGGAGTTGCCAGGTCACACGTGTGCAGTTGTCTCACACTCTGGCAACCCTCAGGGCTCTGACATCTCAGCTCACCTGAAAGTGCCCTTGCAGCTTCTCCCTCTTCCTTCTGGGAGCATCTCCTTGGCAAACCATTGGCACTTGGACCCTTGACTCAGGGTCTGCTGCAGAAAGCTCGTAGTCCAAGGCCATGCTGATGACGTTGAGGGGTGGTAAGGTCATCCATGTGGACCTGAATAGGATCTTTTTGCCCTAGTGCAATTTTGAGTGATGGTACCCATGAACTTGCCCCCCGGTCCCCCAGCTGCTAGTAAAACTTGTGCTTGAACAGACACTAAACTGTCATGCTTTGGCAGAGGGCTGGAATCCCATGAAGGCCGTTTCCACAGGGGCTTCTGGGTGCAGGGTTATTGCTTGCTGGCTTTGGAGCCTGCATACTTTCTCTTTAACGAACAGTGTCCAGATTGTGCTCCCTGGCACTTCTCCCTGTCTACCTGACGCTGCCTTTTATGAGACCAGCAGCCATGTTTGTTTTGGGTTTTTTTGTTTTATTTTTTTCAATCTTCCAAGGACCAGCAAGTGAATTGTTTTAAACTCCCCAGGCAGGAGTAATAAAGGATGAAGTTGCCACTCCCAGGTTCCTGTCCTTGTTCCTTTCCCCATCCGTGGCACTTGGCAGGTTGAACCTAGGGACTTTGCAAGTGCTCTACCACCGTGTTGCACCCACACCCCATTTGTTATTTTTCATCTTGAGACAGGGTCTTGCTAAATTACACAGATTGCCACCGGCCTTGAACCTGCAATCCTCCTGCCTCAGCTCCTGAGTCGCTGGGATTACAGGCGTGTGCCACTGCACCCAACCTCCCTGTTCCTGCTATCTTCCCCCCAGACATACTATCAAAGCCGTTTTATCCATCTTTTCACACAAGACAATCTGGTATTTGTTATCAAGAAGCACTGATTCATAGAACTAAGAGAAAAAAGATGAAATATACAGAAAATGTATGGTGTAGGAGTTTCTGGACAAGCTGATAGAGCTGGGGTTCCTCCCCGTGGGCTTGGTGATAGTGCGCTTGGCTAGTAGTTCACAGGTACCAAGTCCTGTGTTGTGCCCCTGCCCCTCAGCTTTCGGCAGGGAAAGCAGGGCCTCTGCTCCTCCAGCAGCCCCCCTCCCCTTCTGGTAGGGGCCGAAGTCAAAGCCACACCTCCTTCTCTAGCAAGCTTGGAACGGCTACCCAGAAGCCAAGTTGGCAAGGCCGGAGACAAAGTCCAAGAGGGCGGGAGCTGGCCTTGATGGGTCACCTGTGGCACGTAAGAGACAGACCCGCTGCTTGGCAGCTCCACAGCCTGAGATGGCGCTCAGAATCACCAGCCATCAGGCAGTAAAAGCAATTTCAAAGCACTCTCTACCTCCAGAGCCTTTTCTTTGTTCTTCAGTGATAGAAGGTGGGAAGCCACTTCCTCAAATTCCTTACAGTCTCTGTTTATTCCTAATGAGACAAATACCTTTAGGTAGGTTTCAATGGCTTGCTCTGAGGTCGTCCCTCTTGGACTGGATGGCTGTATTTCATTGGACTCCAGGTTTTGAGAGCTGGAAAGAGAGAGGCCAGCTGCCAATGCCCTCATTGGGCTAGGATGCTAGGACATGGTCTCTGGTCCTCACAAGTTCCCAGATCATTTTAAACTTGTCTTTTCATTTTAATAATGATCTCAAAATTAGATCTAAGACTGTGAGCAGCGCTTCTCACTCTGGTAATGTATGACACTTGCATTTATTTTATTTTATTACTATTATTTTCAGTACTGGGGATTGAAACAAGGACCTTGCACATGCTAGGCAAGTGCTCCACCACTGAACCACACCCCCAGCTCCTTTTTAAGTTAATCCCAGCAACTTGGGAGGTAGAGGCAGGAGGCAGAGGATTGCGGGTTTGAGGCCAGAGGCAGTCTGTGTAACTTAGCAAGACTCTGTCTCAAGATGAAAAATAAAAAATGAGCTGGGGACACAAGCCAGTGGTAGAGCACTTGTGAAAGTGTATGTAGGGCTCTGGGTTCAACCCCCAAGTACTATAAAAAGAGAGAGAGAGAGAGAGAGAGAGAGAGAGAGATATTAAGAAAAGAAGGAAAGAAAGAAAGGGAAAGAGAGACAGGGAAAAGAAAGAAAAGAAAATATGCAATAAAGTGTTTTCATCAAGGAGTTTTTTAAAGAAAAGTTTAAGAACTGTATTTTGCAGCATGTTAGTACATGATTTGGCACATCAAGTAATGGATCTTGAGCTCTTTAGATCTCAGCGTCCATGTCTTTCATTAGTTTCCAAATCTCTTTGAATATTGCCTTTGCTCCCTTCTCTCCCATCTTCTCACGTGGGGCTGCAGTTATGTCTATGTTTGTCCATCTGTCCCCCTGAACCTCCCACACTCTTTTCAGGTCTTTCACTCCTTTTTCTACTGAGATCTCTGCTAGCTCACTCATCCAATCTCCTTCATTAATCTCCTTTCCTAGATGTCTGTTGAATCCATCCAGCAAGTTCTGAATATCAGATATTACATTCTCCAGTTCCTGGATGTTCACTTTGTTTTTAAAAAGATTCCAATTGTTGATTCCCCACATTGTGTCCATGTTGTCCATCTGAGTCTCTATTTTCTTTAACATAATAAAGTTATTTTAAAGTCTCCTTTTGAATCACCTGTGCATCTTTTTCTATTGTCTGTTTTGTCTTTTGGGTTTTAGTCATTCAGTATTTTTGCAAGGCCTGACATGTTTCCAAATCTAAATCTGAACCTACTGTGTGGGGAGATAGCCAAGGAGATCGTAGAGTGCAGAGAAGAGAGGGCCTTGGAGGACAGGGAGATGGGGGAAAGACAAAAAGAGACTCCTGACCCTGGGGATGCAGACCCTGCCACAAGGCAGGGGGCAGAGGCCACAGGTTGGACCCTGAGGCTCTCCTCACTGCCCTTCCCACCTTGCACACCTCCAGGGCTCTGTGACTGTCCAGCGCACAACTGCAAGCAGCTCACTGCTGCAGGTCAAGTCTATCCAGTGGGGGTTACAGGGCGGCCCCTTGAAATGCAGGCAGGAAACTTCATGAGTTACTAGGAAAATTGCCAGTGGCTCCTGGGATTCACCAAGGCAGCCGGGCTTACCTGCTCAGGGACACACAGAGCAGACACTGGTGCCTTCTGTATGTGAGGCCAGTTCTAAAAGCCTCACAAATATTAACTGACCTAACAACCCAAAGAAGCAGGTGCTCTTGAATCATCATGACTACACTTCACAAATGGAGAAGGAGGGGCTGGGAGTCGGCCACAGTGGGAAGTGCGGGGCTGAGATCTTGAACCACAGGCCTTGTTCAGACTCCATGGCCTCAAACTCGGCTTCTTCCCACAGTGACCGACAGCAGGCAGGGTTGCAGCACCACTGCACCACTCAGTTCCCATCCATGACTTCCCTCTCCATCCCCCCAACCCCAGCTCTAGCCCACACTGCCCCCCATTCTCCGCCTCCCTGCTGGTTGGACTCATTGGCATCTTTGCATACAAGGCTGTCACCCTTGGAAGTAGTACACTGACATGTGATGGTCAAGATGAACTGAAGGGAGAATTCTACACCATTCAGCGCAGGATTGGATGGGATATGGAATTACACAACCAGCATTTGTGAAATATGCCACCAGATTTACATACTATTTGTTGTCTGCATTGAAATCAGATAATTTGATGTTATTCTGACTTGAAAGTTATTCTACTGAATTTTCTGTAAGATCCTTAAACTACTGGGTGCCTGTCTCTTTCTCAGAAGGTAAGTGACCCTTACTTGTTCAGGGATGTGGCTACAGCTGGCAAACATGCCGGAGTTACCTAGCGACAGCAGGATTGGTGGGCGGTTTTGCCGACAAGCCGCCAGGGGCCTGAGTGGCATGCTTCCCCACAGCGCCTCTCTCCACAGGTGCCCGGGGTTCAGGGGACTCATGCCACGTGTCCTATTTTCTAGACCAGTCTGAAGCCCTCACATATGTTTTGAGCGTTCAGCCACGATTAGCACGCCACATGCATCAGAGATTCTTTTACGTGAGGAAACCTGAAAATCTAGGCACCAAATCAACCAGACTTTATGAATTATACCACTTGCTCTTAAGGCAATTTTCATGCCAGGTTTGCAAAACTTAATAAGCTATCAAGGGAAAACCATATAGTATCACACTCACTGCCACATCACATAGACTTAAGAGACAAGCTCGTACCACGAAACGGCATCCCGATTCAGCCTGCAACAGTGTCTGTCTTACCCACCTCTTATCCATGTGTCACTTGGAATGTCTTCTATTATACATTTCTCCTCTCGCTCCCCTAAGTGGAAGTAAAAAGCAAATGAAAATGAGAACATAAAGCATAAAAGAAGTGCCAGCATTTGCATTTCTGGTGCTTTAGTCACTCCTGGCAGTGCTTTCTTTGAAGTGGGTCAGTTACAGGCAACGCTGCTTACTGGGTGTTTGTATTGCACTGGGTAATTTTCTAAAATCGATCTTTGTGAGAAGTAACACATGGCGCCTACACTTGGGCAAGTACTTGCTGCAAATCCCTGTGAGAGATAAAAAGAGGTCTGGACCTTGTTTCCACTGCTTAGGAGGAGGTGCAGGAGCAGCGTGGGAGGAGGGAGGGCAGAATGGAAAAGTGGTGTGGGGAGAGGAAGGTAGGCTGTAGAGGTGTGAGGAGGAGGAAGGAGCAGATCACCAGCATGAAAATGTTCTGGACCAAGAAGAGGGAAGACTGAGTTTAATGAGGCATTAGCCAGGCAAGACTCCTAAGACAAGGAGTGCCAATCACTTTGTGGTCAGTGAGGGCCTTGTCAACTCTGTAAGCCTTTCGTTGGAAATATTTGTAGACTCTCAAAAGTTGCAAGGAGGAGGTCCTGAGTACTTATCACTCAGTATCCTCAAGTCTGAGAAAGCTCTAAGACAAATCAGAGAGCCCTGCCTCTCTCTGGGGCAGGAGTTAGGCACTGTTAAATATTGTTAAGTACTATTGTTGTTATTAGGTGCCATTGAGTTGGTGTCCAACTCAGAGCAAACCTATATACAACAGGAGAAACACTATTGTCTGTGCTTCTCTGCTGTTCATAGGGTTTTCAATGGCAGATTGATTTTTGGGAGTGGATTCCCAGGTCCGTCTCCCAAGCCTACAGCACCTGGTGTTCCCAGGTGGTCTCCCACCCAAGTACTAGCCAGGCCTGACCCTGCTTAGCTTCTGAGATCTGACAGGATCAGATGCCACAGGGCTACGGCTACAGGCTAAGTACTATTAAGTACTGTTAACTACTACTAGAATTGTAGTTCTCTGTTGAGCTCTCAGTAAGTCTTTATTGTAAACAGCCTTTTAATGCTTTCTGTGAATGTTTAAAACCTCGAGTGGCCATTCGACAGACCCCCCCTTATGTGTGGCAGCCTTGAGAGGGGAACTTCTAGCTAAGTAATTCATTTTCGGGCAATGGCAGGATTATCCTCATGGCAACCTGGTTACTTTGGATACTTTACAATCACTCTGAGGACATTCCAGCAGCTGCAGAAGACCACTACACAGTCACGGCTGAAAACATGCTTCAGACAACATGCCTTGTACAGCAGCACTCTAAGCAAGACAAGGCTCAGTGAGCTCTAGAGGACCCTGTGGTCATTTTCACCCAGGCCAGAGGGGGTGTATTTTCCCTGGTAGTCCAGCAGAAGGCCTATGGAAACATGGCTTTTTATTTGCATGAGGAACTGTCTGTGATTGGTGCAAATACAGACCTTCATTTGTGTGGTCTGCTTTGATTGGTGAAAACACCCTTGCCACACTCCCTGTCTGGCTATATATGAAGGCCGTTCTGCTCAGTTTTTCAGTCAGCAGGGCAAGAAACTTCTGTGCTGCCCCCTGCTGTTGCAACATTAGGCTATGAAGAGCCAGAGAAAAGCAACGGTTGGCCCTGGGCACTGGAAGAGCTCCAGGCAGCTGCCAGGCCTTAAGGGCCAAGGGTCTCACACACTCTGTGTCTGAAAGTTGTAACACTACCTGCTGTCAAGGACCAAGGCCAGGACACTCTAGGCACAAGAGCTGCAACTTTAGTCCCTGTAGGATTGAGGATCCCAGTACCAAGGCCTGTTTGAGAGCCAGCACACTAGCAGATGCTGCCTGTTGCTGCTGCTGCCCCTCATTGCTTCTGGAAGCCAAGGATTAGAATAGCTGACAAGTACCAGGGCCACTGGTGGTTAGAGCCCAGAGCAATAATCTTCCAACCTGAGTGCCTGGAGCCTGGAGCAATAGGCCCCTGGCTCTCAGGGCCTAGGACTGTAAGCCTGTGGCTCTGCCAGCTCAGTCCCTGGGCCTTGGACATGCCAGGGCCTGGGACTTCCAGCACTAGGAGAACTTCTCCTCACCTACTCACAATTTCTATCCAGGTAGAGCAAAAGGCCCCAGCCAGCTGATTGGTAACAGTTCATGACTGCATCACTGAAGCTGGGAATTTGATGTTGGCAGAGTATAATTAACTGGACTACAGACCTTATGCCTGTAGCCATAGTCCTGTGGCATCCGATCCTGTCAGATCTCAGAAGCTAAGCAGGGTCGGGCCTGATTAGTACTTGGGTGGGAGACTGCCTGGGAACACCAGGTGCTGGAGGCTTGGGAGACAGATCCAATAACCCACTCCTAAAAATCAACCTGCCACTGAAAACCCTATAAACAGCAGAGAAGCACTTATTAGTGTCTTGCCTGTTGTATGCAGGGTCGTTATGAGGTGCTGTTGAGTCAGTATCTGACTAACAACAACACAACAGACCTTATGTTGACTTCACCAGTTTCTTGCATGCACTCTTTTCATCTCTATGAGTGTACTATGTAAGAATGCTTCTGTAAGTAATTGGGAACCCTCTTGAAACAAGTGGAAAAGCGAAAACTTGGGGACTTGCAGTTTGCAGCTGTCAGGCTTGGTTGTCTGGCTACACTGCTTTCAAGCTTGTGAGTGTGGTCAGGTCAGCAGACTTCAGGGTTGCCCCTTCTAAAGCATGTATCTCACAGCATCCGTGTAGGGACTGACGGTGTGAGTGATGTTGAGTCCTCGGCTCTGCCTGACACCCATGCGTGTGTGCTGAAGGAAGCGGCTGGTGACTTTTCTGGTGCTAGGCAGATCTGCAGCTAGGTGCAATCCTGGAGCATAGCAGGGGTCACGGGCACACTGGTCCTCTCCAGCCACCACCCACCCTGAGTTCTCCCTTCTGTGTCAGGCAGCCCTGCCTTCCCACACACCTTGCTTCCCCTCCAGCCATGTGCTGCACCCCAGTCATCCTGTCTGACCCCAGTGCTTTCTTTTGGTCACAAGCCTGGACTCTGGGGTTAATGTCTGGACCCACTTCCTCTGCCACTTACCTGCTGCGTGACCCCAGGCAAGTTTTTGAATTGCTCTCTTCCTCAGTTTCCTCATGTGCAAAGCTGAGATAATGATAAAATCCATCTCACAAGGTGGTTATACAGTGTTAAGATCAGGTCCTGGCACACAGCTACATAAGCCATGTAAACTGTTTGACATCATGACTGTATAGCCCGACATCTTGAGGGGGTTTGCCCAGCTGTGCTGTCCACCTCCCCATCTCCTCTCAGTGCTAAAAAAAAAAAAACGTTTTACTATAGAAAGTACACATAGCTCTGCCTACCACCTTCACCTTCCCTCCCCTCCTCCTCCCTCTTTCCTTTCCCCTCACTCCCACCCCTCCCCTTCCCTTACTTCCTTACTAGTTTACATACAGAAAACTGTTTCTTGCCCATGAGTTGGTAAGCCTGAAATAGAATTTTCATAGCAGAGGCAGGCTGTGAGCTTGGTTCTTTCCCTATAATCAAGTCTCAAGGTAATACACTGATCCCCAATAACTTCCTGTGATAGCAATGGGGTCTTTAAATATTGTTATAAAGACCGGCAAGCTGGGCGTGGTGGCGCATGTCTGTAATCCCAGCGGCTTGGGAGGCGGAGACAGGAGGATCGCAAGTTTGAGACTAGAGGAAGTGTATGTAACTTAGTGAGACCCTGTCTCAGGAAGTAAGGAAAAAAAAAATAAAAGGGCTGGGGGTGCAGCTCAGTGGTCCAACACTTGCAAAGCATGCAGGTGTGAGGCCCCGGGATCAACCCCCAGTACCAAAAAAAAAAAAAAAAAAAAAAGACAGGCAAGTAGAAGGGAGCTCATTGGTGGGACAAGAGTGGAGGGGGGGGGTCATGAGAGGGCAACAGGGGAGGTGAACACAAGCAATGTACAATGATATGCATGTATGGAAATGTCATAATGGAGGCCATTAAGTTGTGTACTAGAGAATTACTAATAAAATAAAATTGGCAGCAGCACTCCTCTTCTTCCCCTCCCAAACTGCTGCCCAGTGGTTCCTTTCCCCATCCCCTTCCCACTCTTTATTTTCCCCAAATAAACTTGTTCAAAATAAACAAATATTTATTTATTACTGGGAAAAAATAAAAAATAAAAATAAAAAGTATTATTATAATTCATGAATTGTTACCTATTTAATGCTTTTCTGATATGTTGTAGTCACTATAATTTTTTATTTTAATACATTTTATTTTTAATTGACACATAACAATTATTCATGTTTCTGGGATGCTGGAAACATGGGAAACGACCACAGAGGTAATTGGCATAGCTGTTACCTCAGACATCTACCATTTTCTTGTGGTCAGAACATCCAAAAGCCTCTCTATGAGCTGTCTTGAAATATTCAATTAGCTGTTGTCAACCATTGATACCTGACAGTGCTCTAGAACATTAGAGTTTATCTTTCCTGTTCAACTCTACCCCTGTATCCATTAACCATCTGCTCTTCCTCCTTAACTCTTCCCAGGCTCTGATTAACACCATGACGCTCTATTTCTTTGAGTTCAGCTTTTTAGCTTCCACATGTAAGTCAGGACATGGGGGGCTTGTCTGTGCCTGACTTATTTCACTTAACATAATGTCCTCCAGTTCCATCCATGTTACCGCCAGTGACAGAATTTCATTTCTTTTATGGCCGAATAATATTCCACTGTGTATATACACCACATTTTCTTTTTCCATTCATCCATTGATAGGCACCTACATCAGTTCCACATGTGGGCTATTGTGAGCAATGCTTTGGTAAACACGTGACTTCAGATGTCTCTTTGACAAACTGATTTCAATTCCTTTGGATATATTCCCAGGAGCAGGATAGTGGTATTGCTGGACCGTGTGGTAGTTATATTTCTAGGTATTTTGTTTTGTTTTTGTGGTATTTGGGTGTTGAACCCAGGGCCTCTTGCATATTTTGCAAGTGCAAATGCTAAGATTTCTTTGCCATTTTCTTTATCTTTACTATTTCCCTAAGAAAACATATATATTATGTGTGTATGTATATCTATGCATATACACACAAATATGTAATATCTACATATACATACATGTACATGGAAGGTGCCAAAAAATGTATACACATCTTGAGATGGAGACTTTCCATTTTGCAGCTTTAAGAATGCACTGTATGCGTGTTCTGCTGACTCCTGTCTCATGTACACACAGATACACCACACATTTCTACCATAATTCAACTCAGCTTCAACAAGCAACACAGATAATATTTCTTAAAATGTGTATATTTTTGGCACCCCTGGTATATACGCCATTTAAAGTTACTCAAGTGATTATTTTCTTTTCATCTCAAGTATGGCTCATTTATGTCACTTCTTTTCAATGTTTAGGGTTTTGCCATTTTGTCTTTGTTTTATTTAGTTTCTTTTTGTCTTTATTATGTAAAAACAATGTTGTTGTTGTTAGGTGCCGTCGGAGTCGGTATCCGACTCATAGCAACCCTCTGTACAACAGGAGAAACACTATTGTCAGTGCTTCTCTGCTGTTCATAGGGTTTTCAATGGCAGATTGATTTTTGGGAGGGGGTTTCCAGGTCCTTCTCCCAGGCCTACAGCTTCTGGTGTTCCCAGGCGGTCTCCCTTCCAGGTACTAACCAGGCGACCCTGCTTAGCTTCCGAGATCTGACAGGATCGGATGCCACAGGGCTACAGCTGCAGGCTTATAAAAACAATACATGGCTAAAAATAAAATTTCTGTATATACAAGAAAAGAAACAGAACAGATGGTACAAGTAGAATAAAAATGAATATGGTAGGTTCAAACCTAATCATATCAATAAGCGCATAGGGGAGTGATGTAAAAAGGCAGAGGTTATAAGACTGGTGGAAATGGGCTTTGGGCATAAAGACAAGGTGGGTCAGGAAGGAAAGACTGGAAAAGGACACGCAGGCACACCTTGAAGGGGGTTTGGTTCCAGACCATCTGCTATAGTCTGGATGTTAAATGTCCCCTCAGGGCTGTGTGCTGAAGGCTGGGTCCCCAGGGTGGTGCTATTGGTAAATGGTGGAGCCCTTAGGAGGTGGGGCCTAGTGGGAGAGGTCACAGGGGGGTGAACCTCAGGGTGTGCCCTCAAGGACATGGTGGGATGCTGGTCTCTTCCTCCTCTGTCTTGCTTCCTGCCATGAAGTGAGGTGTTTTGCTCTGCTGTATACTTTGGCCATAATGTGCTGCCCTCCTTATGCTAGAAGAAATAGGTCCACAACCTGGACCCTCTAAAACCATGATCCAATATAAACCTTTTTTCTTCATAAGTTAATTTTCTCAGGCATTTTGTTATAAGGATGGAAACCTAACACACTGCTACAATAAAGTGGGCCACATGAAATTTTTGGCAGCCCAGTGAATATGAAAGATGTTAATCTGTACTGTACTCTGTTAAGTGTATATTATAGTATTATGTCTTTAAAAGTGTATGCATTATTTAAAATATTTTACTACTACAAAATGCCAGTGATCATCTGAGCCTTTGTGGAGTCCTGATCTTTTTGTTGGTGGAAGGTCTTGCCTCCTGCTGATGGGTCAGAGTGGTAGCTGCTTAGGGTTGTGGTGTCTGTGGCAGTTGCTTAAAGCAAGAGAACAATGACATTGTCATTTGTCATCAAGCGACCCTTTCTTAAAAGGTTTCTCTGTAGCACCTGATGCCATTTGATAGCATTTCTGCCATACTCGAACTGCTTCCAGAATTGGAGCCAACCCTCACAAACTCGGCTGTGCTTCACCAACTAGGTGTATATTTTGAACCCTGCATTACCATTTCATCACAGGGAGTAGAATCCATGTAAAGAGACAATTTTCTTTGCTCGTCCGCAAGAAGCAACTCTTCACCCATTCAAGTTTTATCATGAGATTACAGCAATCCAGTCACATCCTGGGCCCACTTCTCATTCTGGTTTTCTTGCTGTTTCCACCCCATCTAAGTTCCTCCCTCGTCTGAAGCCTTGAATCTCTCAACATCATCCATGAGGGTTAGAGTCAACTTCTTCCAAATTCCCTATAATGTCTGTGTTTTGACTTCCTCCCACAAATCACAGATGTTCCTAATGGCACCTAGAATGTCAAGTTTTCCCAGGAGGCTTTCAGTTTCTTTGCTCAGATCCATCAGGAGAATCACTGTCTATGGCAGCTATTTCCTTAGGAAATATATTTCTAAGTGATATAAGACTTGGAAGTCAAAATGACTTCTTGACCCATGGACGGCATGAGGGATGTTGTGTTTGCAGCATGAAAACAACATTAAACCAGGTGCAAAGGCTCATGCCTGTCACCCCAGCAACTTGGGAGACTGAGGCAAGAGGATCGCAAGTTGAAGGCCAGAGGCAGCCTATATAACTTAATGAGACCCTGTCTCAATATAAAAAATATTAAAAAATAAAAATAAAGGGTCTGAGGTACAGCTCAGTGACAGAGCAGCATTGGGTCATCCTGCCGTCTACGCCAAGTGTTAATATCAAACCCAGGCTCCTCAGTGAGAGACAGACTTTTGGGGGAACTGAGAACCTGCAACATGCTTGAGGAGCCATGGGCAGGTTTGACCTGCTTCCCTCTAAGATGCTCCTCTCTGTGCCCCTGCCGCACTGCCACCCACAGCTACTGCCCTCTGCATGCCCTGCCACATCCGTTGCCCCCCAGTCCTCTCCATGCTCTTCAGTCCTCTCCAAAACCATCCTCTCCATGCATGTCCCCCCTTTCCTGCGTCCAGTGCTGGTGGAGAGGGTTCTACACAGTAGGAGCTGATTTCCGAGACCATTGCCCAATCACATCACAGTTACATGGACTGCATCACAGTAATATTATGCATTTGTGCCAGTCCTCCTCCTGTTATCTCAGCCTGTTTATCATTCTGGTCCTGATCACCCTGACCCTGCCTAACAAATGGCCAGTCAGTGGAGCAGTCAGAACACGCACAGCATTTACAGATCAAGGTCGCCATCTTATTTGGGTGTGGCTCGTGGCATAAGAGTAACATTGAAGATCACTGATCATGGATCACCATAGCAGATATAGTGATCATGGGAAGATTTGAAATCCTGTGAGAACTACTGGAATGCGACAGCGACACAGAGCGAGCATGTGGTGTTGGAAAAGCGGTGTCAACAGACCTGCCTGATGCAGGGCTGCCACAAATGAGCTTGTCAAAAAGCAAAAGCAAAAACAAAAGAACAACAGAAATGGCACATCTGCAGAGAGCAGTGGGAGCACCTGTGTTAACACCAGACCAGCTACCTGCGAGGGGAGAACACGCTGGAGAGGGAGAAGCACCTGCTCGCTCCTGAGAAGAGGCACCGTCCACTGCACATGCCCTGGATGAGAAGGCTGCACCCAAACTGCCAGCACTGGAGGACAGCTCGAGATAAAACACAGAGATAGCTGGAGATTGCAGCTCTCCTCCGTTGGGAGTAGGCAGGAGGAGTGGGGGTCAGGAAGGTGAGAGAGGACATGCACCATGGGGCAGACCAGCTTGACCCAACTCTGTTTCTAAAACACTATCCCCGGCATGACAGAATACACAGACTTTTCCAGGGCACAATGAATATTTGCCACTATAAGACCTTGTGTTAGGCTATAAAATAGTCTTAATAAGTGTGAAAGAGTTCAAATCATGCAGAATGTGCTCATGATCATAACCTGAGGCATTATAAATCACTAACAAAACATACAGCCTGCAGCGGTAGCCCTGTGGCATCCGATCCTGTCAGATCTCGAAAGCTAAGCAGGGTCAGGCCTGGTTAGGCCTTGGATGGGAGACCACTTGGGAACACCGGGTGCTGTAAGCTTGGGAGAAGGACCCAGCAACCCACTCCCAATCAATCTGCCATTGAAAACCCTATGAATAGCAGAAATGCACTGACAATAGTGTCTCACCTGTTGTACTTAGGGTCACTATGAGTCGGATACCAACTCCACGGCACCTAACAACAACAACAACAACAACAACAAAACATACATGAAAGAACTTCAGATATATGCAAATTAAGCACCCTTAAGTAAACCATGCGTCAAAGAAGTCAAAGGAAAGTCAAGAAACATTTTTATCTGAATTATAATGCAAATGTATTTCCCGTGTAGTATGCTAAAGCAATACTTAAAGGGAGATGTGTACCTTTAAATGCTTACATGAGTAAAGAAAAAAAGTTTAAAGTGCATGATGTAAACTTCTGTCTTCATAAACTAGAAACAGAAAACAAACTAGACCCAAAATAAGAAGGAAGGAAATATTAAACACTAAAGGAAGAAAATATTAAAGTATGGAAATTATTGAAACAAAATGAACATACACTAAAGAAAATTAACAAATCAAAACTCGTTCTTTAAAAAGATCAATAAATTCAATAAGCCCTTATGTGGACTGACCCAGGAAAAAGGAGGGGAAAAAAAAGATTGTCAATGTCAGAATGAGGAGAAAATATCACTGTAAAACCAACAAACATCAGAAGCCAGGCATGGTGCCGCATGCCTGTAATCCCAGTGGCTTGGGAGGTGGAGGCAGGAGGATCGCAAGTTCGAGACCAGAGGCAGTCAGCATAACTTAGTGAGACCATGTCTCAAAAAAAAAAAAAAAAAAAGGGG